>NKCI01000325.1:0-31641 GCA_003946985.1 Fusarium duplospermum | reverse complement strand
CAACGGGACATGTCCCGTTGTGAGGCCAAAATAGGTAAGGCTCCATTGCACTCAAACGAACGCACGCATACAAGGTTCTTTGGTTATCGGCCCACCAACAGTGATACGAGTACATGGACAAGGTGGTGAGCCATTGCATGAGCTGCATCACTCGTCTACAACTGGGCAACGGTTGCTAAACCACCCACTCGGTTATCTATGCTGGAGCCAGATCTGGAACTATGTTGCCAAGGGAGGAAGTAGGGGGCCTCAAAATACAAATATCCTCCCACTCCCGGAATAGAATTGCACTCCTGCACCAGCAACTGGTTGCCTCGTTTGCCTTCTTTCCATGCATGAAATCACACGCCTTGTTGCTTCTTACCCCACCATTCTCCAACTGCGAGTTCACTTTTAAGGAAACCCTATGGTCATGACGCGCAGGAGAGGCATTCCGGCTCAAGGCAAGCCGGCCGGTCCACTCAACGTCAAGATTTTGGTTACTAAAACGGTACGTCGAACCTCTGTTGCTAGTGTGAAATTCTGACCGCGCAGAATAGTTCAATCTCGAGTTCGATATATCTCGAGGGAACGAGCCGAGTTGGACGGCCGACGCGTGTAGGCTTCCCCAGAATGGTCGTTCAGATGCAGAGTGCAGCGACGAGAAAGTGTCTCCTTCGACGTTGCGGAAGTCATTGTTCACCCGCATTCGTGCTCGCATGGCAGATGCGGAGTGCAGTGACGAAAAAGTGTCTCCTTCACCGTGGCGGAAGTCATGGTTCGCCCGCACTCTTTCCATTCTGCCTTGTTTCGGGTGTGCAGACGCAGATTACCAAGCCTTGACACGGCCGCTGCTCCCTGGTTAGGAGGCCTCAGAACTGAGATGACCGGGTCTAAATGTCGGTGTGACCCAGAGCTTCTTTTTGGCGTATATAGTTAAGGACGGAAGGACTCTCGACCTCAATTGAATGCTTCCATAAATCAACTCTCCTTTATGTACAGCCATTTTCTATTGACGCCCTGTGGCATTTCACTCATGGGGATGACTTGATCTTGGACGCCAACAGTCGACCGATCATCGAACCGTAAACGATGACCTAGCGCCCCTTGCCTGTGACGAAAAGCTGGCCAAAGACGTGGCCACCAGCACAGCCAAACACCTTGGGACACCCTCTCTGAACCAGTGCCGTATGGCTGAATACCTTTTCCACCGTGCTGGACGATGTCGTTGCAAGTCTCAGAGAACCTTGCGGCATAGGCAAGGTGTCAGCTTCGATATCGAGGCTTGATCGGTTAGCCTTGACCCGACTCAGGTTCTGGATTCTTTGCCACTATCTGTCCCTCCCCCAAGCTCACCACCAGAATGGTGACCTCGCCTAGCTCAGTAGTTTCAGCCAGCACCGTCCTCACGCACCCTGCCGAGCCCTGTCCCGTGGCTGTCGCCACGCGTCCCCGAACCTTTACGCTATCAACTACTACCGTTTTCCCGCCCCCTTCGCTTTCTTTGATTCCCGGCAACCGATGATCCACAGAACCAGTGACGCCTTGTCGCGTCTGTCTTCTCAATCTTTCTTTTCTCTGCAAAATCCTGCTGCTTGGCCTACTCTAGTAGGACAGCACGTCACGGCCTCCCGCTCGCGTTTTCTTCCATCACCATGACCACAAGCGACGAGCCGATACGGACGAACGAGGATACATCGGAAGGCTGGGTTCTCGTCGAAGCCTCAACAGCTTCCCCAGGGCCACCAGAGCATCGGGTATGATGGGATACCTGGGACAATTCGCCGTGACTAATTGGACTAGGAGCATGAAGGCGACTCCTCCTCCTCCTCCTCCGACTCGGGCTTTGGGTCCTGTGCCAGTTCGACCGAATCGATAGCGTCCTCCATTTGCGATTACCATACGATACATCACAGGAAGTATCACAGCCATAGGTGGGATAGTGGCTATTGGTGAGCAAAAGAAACCTCCAGATTATATGATACTAATCGACACTCCAGCTTCCCTATCGATCAGCAGCAATTGGAGGCCCAGGAGTCGAGGTATGAGGTTTATGCTCACCACAAGAGTTATTTTGTTAATAAGTTGAGGTAGTCACTTTGCCGCCCGTATGCTTCTTGAGGGAGAACTTCATCTCGCAGACTTGAGAAAAGCTGAAAAGGTGATCTGAGCTCAACAACTTGGCATGGGTTGGTGATTGACATTCCCGTCTAGCCGATTCAAAGAGTTCTTGATGTTGGAAGTGGGAAGGGTAAGAAAGCCCCGATTACCAGCAACTTCTATCGTAGACTAATGAGATCTTTTGCAGGATACTGGGCAATGTAGGTTACCGTTTGCGCACGAAAGTTTCCGACGCTGATATAGATGCAGCGAATTTGCCGATGACCATCCTGACATGAAGGTTATTGGCACTGATCTGTCTCCTATTGGGGAAACCTGGGTGGCTCCCAACCTCTGCTTGTAAGAACATTGGCATTTTGTGCAGTACGTGGAGCTGATTTGACTTAGCCAGATCGAAGACTGCAGACAGGACTGGACCTTTGACGATTCATGTTTCGACTTTATCCATATGCGTGACTTGGTTGGCAGCATCAAGGACTGGCTCCGCCTCTTTCGTCAGGCCTTTCGTTGTACCAGTCCAGGAGGGCTTGTTGAGAGTCACGAACATTCCTTCGTCTTCCAAAGCGACAACAAGAGCATCGAGCCGAAGAGCGCTCTTGGATTGATGGGGCTTATCTTCATGAAGGCGGGGAAGGATACAGGTTACTCATTCACTGTCGTGGACGAAGGCACACAGAGGAAGCTTATGGAAGAAGCCGGGTTTGCTGTTGTCAAGGAGGAGGTCAAGAGAGTAAGTCTAGGCCAACCCAAAAATGAGCATGGGCTGATCCAGCATGGCGACGTAGATGCCTATTAGCAAGGAGCATGAAGACCCGAAACTCCAGGAGACCAGCCTGATTGCATGCGAGGCATTGCTTGACGATTTGGACGGTCGTCTACTCTATATCACCACACAAGTCTTGCGATGGCCGATAGAGGAGACCCACCTTTTTGCGATGGAAGTGCGCAAGCAGTTGAAGCAGATGGATGTCTACGTTGACCACAGGATTGTTGTCGGCCAGAAGCCTTTGAGCAGTTCTGATTGAGATGTTTAATTCGGTGTCTCTACCTGGAGGAATACCATGATGCGTGGATATCCTTGAGGCTAATTTTTACTGTTCGGTGTACATAGTTGACCATTCTACTTCGAGACAACCCCCTCAACGGATTTTTTTCATCAGTCCCTGCTCCTGAGAGCGGCGAAATGGCGTCGGGCCCGTCGACCGAACTTTTTGCCTCAACTATTACCTGGATGCGTGTCTGTTGATCCCCCTTGATACATCGCCGTGTCTAGTGTTAGTGGACGCATCCACCCTGGCGCTGGTCAAGCATGAGCCCTGCAACACGATGTGGATACTACATTGACCACGCTGGGGAAAACGCCGATGGTGGACTTGCATGGGTGAACGGACCAACTAACGCGGATCTGGCTTGCTTTCATTTTATGCTTGCTTCTGGGGAGTCGGGGGTCATCCCGAAGAGCTGAACAACCATCCTGATGGGGGTCGTTATACTTGCTTTTGTATGCGACGCGTCTACCATGCACCAGACTTGATGGGGATGCCGGACCGGGTGGCTTCCTTGGAGTGTTGCAATGGCCCAAGTCCTCCCTCGCGCCCGCACCCTGACTTCCTGACGCCAAACACTCGGCACAGATATGAACCACCTCCCCTCCTTGCAAGCTGGCAATAGCATCCAGACTCCATACACAGATCCTCCCCCTTTACAGTCAGAATCGCCATGGCCAAGGCCACTCGCCCTCGATTAGGTCTCAATGCGTCTCGCCGCAGGACCATCAAGCAACGCCACGATCGACCTCCGCACCAGACAGGAAGGGAAAAGAACACGCTGAACTCTCTGCACGCTGCCCTTCGCGGACGTCTCCGGTCTCGACGGCCAACATGCCCGAGACGAGTGGTAACGACAAAGTCGTTACTGTGCCTATCGCTTCTCCGCCCATGTCAACCAGCACGGCAATCAACACAGCTGTTCAACGAGATGTTGGGCCTCCACCAGGCTGTTCTCAACCCCCCAATCGACCCTCGAGCCGATATCAAGACCCTTCGGCGGTTAGGTGTAAGGAGATGTACCCTGCAGCTCGTCGTCGCCGCTGAAAGTGCCCTGAGCTTGTCTCCGGCACCTACACTCACGCTTGAACGGCGAGTAGAGCTCATCCGGGATCGTTGTGGCCTTAGGGAGTGCCCACAACACGAGCGACCGAACCTCACAACAAGAGACGCTCTTATTGAGCTACAGCGATACAACAGTCTCAGGACTAATTACATGCGCTGGGCAGGTAAGGGGTTTGCCGGATGCGTATTTCTATTTAGCCAGAGAGCGTACGGTGGTCTGCACTACAAATGTCCGCCTGGCATGAACTACACAGACCCGCATCTTGCTCTCCTTATCCCGCTCTACGAAAGCCAACGCGCGCTGTATGGCATTGGAAACTGCACACCTACCATCGATCTCAACCTCCGTACCCCAGGTCTATCTGAGATCTGTGGATCTTACTTCTTCTGGCAAAAGATGAGGGGTCATGGCCCAGCAGTTAGGTGCGACTGGGAGTTCATCAAGACCTATGGCGTCTGGTCCTACTTGGATCAACTTCTCACATCTTGTCGCCAAGCGACTGGAGAAACATCAGAGCTCAGGGGCCTTTCCGAGGACTCGCTCGGGCAGCAACTTGCGCTCGAAGCAGTTGTCAAGCTCAGGGATTACGAAGAGCTTGCAGAACGTTTTCAAGACTCTTTGTTCACTGACATGACGGTCTTCGGTTTTCTTCAGCGCATGAAAGATTTCCCCGGAGTTGAATCAGAGTTCCATTGGACACACGACTGCTGGGCGACGGAGCTTGCGCTGTACATCATCAAGTGCCTCGCAGACCTAGGATTCATGGCCTCCATTGACGCTATACGCGAGAATCCGACAAGAGTGCTTGCCAACATCTATTTGATGCGCCAAGTTGTTGCTTTGGGGGAATCCGTCAGTCGTGGGTTCGAGACATATTCCTCATTGCCGCCTTAGGCTCTGCTAGTCAGCACTCCTGGGGCACAGGTCTTGTAAACCACAGCCTGTCATGCAAAGCTTGGCCTTGGTCCACAGAAGGATGGATTAATCGATTGGAGGATATCTTCTACAGGACTTGATGCGAAATAGATATGGCTGCGACGAGTCTGACGGTGCCACAAGCGTCGGGTTGTTCCAATCATATCCCCTTACGACTAAAGCATCGGGGGTGGAAGGTGATGGTCGACAATTTTATGATCCTTTTCCATACAGACGTCAGGTATAGAAGTAACCTCCTTGCGCTCCAGGCCCATCTTAACCGGACAATCCTTTTTGCTGCACTGTTTAAGAGTCGCAGTTGTATGATCCGGCCTGCCGCATGAGAATTTAATTTCCCACGTCGAACACATTCTCTTCACTTCTTCGTGGTCTTCTCGTGTACACCTGCGCTGAGTAGCTCTCAACCACAAGTTGAGGGCAGTCTGCCGGGAAGATATACTCTGCCGAGTTCAAATGATCGTTGGTAGTGTTGTTTTCACTGGTGTCGCCGGCGACACACATGCAACCTCCCGGAGCTGTCCGGTTGAAGTTGAGATTTCTCGATCCGGAAGGCAATAGTAATAGGAGATGGAGGTTTCTGAATTGGTGTTGGCGTGAGGGTATATCCTTGTAAAACTGGAGTTGCTCGTGCAAACGTGCCACAAGCTGCGGTGATACGGACGGGCTGTCGGAATTTTGTGTGATTGCTTCCCCCGCCCCAAGTGCGGACCATCAGATCGACGACGCAATGATATTGGCGTGAACGCGAGAAGATGCAAGGAGGAGCAATGGCGGCAAGACAAGACCAATAGTATAGCCTCTGTGCCCCCGCATAGACAGGGTAGTGAGTTTCACCACTTGGCTCCTCCTTAGGAAGATGAACAGATGATTAGCAAACAGCCAACTCGGTTATCTCAAATACGAATATCCCCCCGGAACTTCTGGAGGAGCATGCGGCTGCCTTGTTTTCCTTCTTCTACCCAAAGTGTTCTTGCTTGAACAATTCACTTCCTACGCACGTCATCTTTCTTGTGCGCCCACACTCCTGGCCACTTCACTTCCAAGCAGGCATGGTGTCGATGACTCGCAACCTCCAGATCACCGCCGTTGCTGTCGGTGACCACGACACGGGCACCGTGAGCACTGGTGCTGATAGGCGCCCTGCCAACCGGTCCCTTTGTGTGCGAACCGAACCACAGGTTAGTCGCACTTGCTAGTTTGAGTATTGGCTTATCTCTGCCAGGCCACGACCAACAAACTCGGGGTTCCCGAATTCCTGAGGGTACCGCCGGATGACGAGCCTTGGGTGGACTGCCTTGTCCCTGCAAACGAACTAGAGTCAGATGGATCCTGGGCGCAGATCAAGCATCTCCCTCCTATACATGTTGTAGGGAAGAGTCCCGATGGCAAGTCTTGCATGGTTGCGGTCGCTAGCTCTCGCTTCCAAATCCTCCGCGACCTCGACCTCCCATTTTCGCTCGACCATGAGCCCCTTGATATCTCGGAGCCAACAGAAGGAGAGGTGAAGGTTCATGGGATAGCAGAGGCGAGGCAGAAATCTCAGCGCCGCTATCTTGAGAAGGCGGTCGCAGGCGTTTTGTCGAGCCAGAATCAGGGGCTTGACTGGTATTATCGAGATAATACCCACTACCAGCACCTGCTGCTACCGATCGAGCGGGCAATCTTGTTACGTGACGTGGAGGTAAGTTCCCACAGCCTCACGCTCAGGATAGATAACTAACGACACCTAGGCAGCCAGCCCTGAGGTCCGCAGTCACTTTTACAACACATGTTGCTTCCTTGCCCTGCATCTGCCCAACGGCCTCAACGGCGAGACCTCTCGAGAGCTCATAAATCGGAATGAAGAATCATGGATGAAACAAATTGAGAGTTCGATGATGGTTTGGCCGGCGGAGGGCGCGACGATGGGGTTTCACCAAGTATCGCTAATTCGCGCGTTGCTCGAATCTGCCGGCGGCAGAGGAGACGCACTCCAACGTAGGTTTGACACGACAAGGTCCGCGAACGACAATTTGGCCATACTTGGTGATCTATTTGGCGTCGAACTCACAGAGCCAGTATCCTTCGGTCGCTGCAGGGGGTCGGATGCGAGACAGAATCTTTCTGAGGCCTCAGACTCAGACGACTCCAAGGCACCGTGCAAGACAAAGGATCCCTTGGGGCATACGGCATTCAAATGCGGTAAACGGAGCGTGATGGAACTGCAGGATCATGTCGCTCGCTACTTGCCAGCCTGGTTCTCCAGCGCAGAATATGAGGCTCTACCAGCAATACAAGATCGACGGCGTTCTCTGAACTTGTGTTTAAGGTGTTGACTGGGACGTACAAAAGGCCAACAGGGGGATACATTCTCGCTCATACATGGCGCGTGATACCTCGCCGTCAGGCTCGGCAATTGACTTATTGTATACCTAGAACTCAGGGACCCAATATGACTCAAGATCAACGACGTATTCTTTGGCAGGGCGTGTCTAAGGATTGCGATGCCCCGCCTGTAGACCCAAAGGAAACGGCGACGAGAGGGTGGGTTGAAGGCTTGGGTGACTGTCTTCCTCTTCGGCCGCGAAATCAATGACTATGCCACTCTGCTATTCAGCGAGACAATACTAGATCAAAAGATTTTAACCTCCCCATTCATATTTAATTTCACCTCCAACATCATCGTCGCATAAGATGTGCAACAGCAACGACCAGATCATTCATCTTCACGGCAAGATCTTCGCTCAGGCAAGCTTGCACTTGCAGCCCCTTATTTACGGCACATAGCAAGCGAGCATGATAGCTCAACCGGAGCGTGACATTTTGATGAGCGGTGTGATTCACGCACGCAGCCATGGCGTCTTGCTGGTACAATCGGCAGACCGGTCGAGATCCTCTCTGCATAGCGTTTCCCAACAGAAGGACCCAGAGCACCTCTCGGCTTGAGACACCCACATAGGGCGCATCCTGCTTCTGATTGATCCTTGCCGTAAGGCTCGGTAGTTGAGTTCTAGGGGACTGGCGGGCAACCATCACAAGCCGCTGCAGACCAAAGGTACAGGCGTGAGCAGCAATGTCTGCAAGACTCGTCACTTTGGGTGGTGGCATCCTTGAAACTATCCCTGCCTCTGTAAGCCTTGATGTTACAGCCTGATTGTATCCCATGAAGGCTTTGGGCTTGGGCCAAATGATAAAGGTGCTAAACAGGACGGTTTGGTCAAGAAGACCATTAAAATTATTTTTCAGGAAGAAGCATACCACCTAGTGTGCTACTACAAATGCGACGACATCAAGACTGGTCTGCACATAACTCCTTCCCAACACCCCATGCTACGGAGCATTATCCCTCGAAATAAGCTCATGATGCAAGCATTTAAAACCCCCATCTTCGAAGATACCAGGGGTGATGGCATCAACAACCATTCATACGGTCAAGCCCAGATGAACTACAACTGTGTCATCCCCCAGGGAGGGATCCCCATCGACTATTCTTTTGGCCGCATGGACTTATCTTGCGCATATCAACAGCCGCTCCTGGCTCATCCGCAGCATGAGCTACTACAATGTCGGGTGCCCTCTTTGCCATATTATCCAGAGGAACAACAGGGGGCATCCTAAACAGGGCCAGGATATTCAAAGAGCACACGAGATATCAAGGACATGTGTGACCAAGTGGGCAAGGTCTGGCGGTGTGATGTGTGTCTACTACTGCAGAGTGGATGACAGGGGATATAGACATGCATGCATAAAGTGCAAGAGGGGGTGGAAAGAGGAAATGGGGACAATGATGAAGGTTGTGTTGGATGTGTCTTTACTTAAAAGCCACGGGACTCGTATACTGTAGGTACGGTAACTCTCTGTCCTATTCTATCTTAATTCGATTCAATGGAAGGCCTCGAAACTGTCCCTAAGATCTTTGGTGGGGAGGTTGAGATCACCGTTGTGGATCCTGTCCCTGTCTTTGATGTTGCGGGAGCCGAATTTCCCGAATGGATCAAACTCGCGGGCCATGACACGATCGTCTCTGTTGCTGTCCAGCTATCTATCAAGGGTGTATTGAGAAAGGCACCACCTATCCGGAAAAAACCTCTTGGATTGCTTGGTACATGGGCTAAGGTCGTTCCATTTATTGGCATGCTACCCCTTGACCAACGCAACTGCATCTACCACTGTTTCTCCCAGATCCTCCAGATGATGTTGGAATCCATGGCTATCACTCGCCCTTCTCTCGGTTCAGGTCTGGTAAGAATGATTCTTTTACGTTTTGGGGATCTTTATTAACCACACGGATGAAGATATTTCTGGTTGTGACCGCTGACCAGTTGAACAACCATCTGCTTCGTGTCGTCTCATCTCAGGCATTTGCATACGACACCAAGGGGCCCCCACCAATCCGCATTACGCATGGACCACTAGTGATCGATGGATTGGTAGAGTACGTCACTGGAGGCTTGACTCAGATCATGTATCCGCGACGCGCCGCATCAGTGGAAGTAGGCCGTCATGGCCCGGTCAGGTGCCTAGTTATGAACAAGGGCGTTATGATTTGCGGACTCTCTCTCCCTCATACCGAAACACCAGCACCCAAAAGCTGAGACGGGATGTGATCTGATTCGATGTTGTTCTGCCATCGAATGGAATAGGATGTCTGAGTGGGAATCATGGGTGGAGATTACTTAAGGGAAAGAGTGGGCCTCAGAGCCCGGTTCGGTGTTAGTGCCCTTGTAGAGGTCCAGTACAGCCATAAAAACGCAAACACCCCAGAGCGGATAGTGACCCAGGATTTGCTCTCTTATCACTTCTTGACAACTACCCAAGTCATGGAATCCGACATGGCACTGGCACCCGTTGCTAGGATAGCACTGGACTTGAGCAGCCTACTATGCACGACGGCCAGTTTGAAAGTGAGGAGCGCAACGATTACGCACCACTTCCTTGTGGCAGGCAGTCATTACCCCCGGCCCTCACCAGTGGTATTGTATTTCGCGGTGTCCACAGGCAAGGCTTTCCACCTGAAACAGCCTGGGAAGAAGATAGCATACGCCAAGGCCAGGGTTATGAAACGGGCGGATTCGTGCCGGTGGTATCGGGTCCTCAATCTCATCGTCGACTTTATGATGCTCAAAAAGCTGCTCAGGACGGTGGAAACTGCGATGACACGAGGGAGAAAGCTCAGGAGAGAAGCAGCGAGACCGTAGATATGATTGCTGGAATCAAACAGCTTTTGCAGGATTTAAAATCGGTTAGAGAACGGCTGGCAGACGCAGAGAGAAGCAGCCAAGAAGCTCGGGAAGTAGAAAGGGGGATAGAGGGCGAGATAAAGGTCCTCAAGGAAGAGCAAGAGGAGCTCCGGGAAGAGCAAGAGGAGCTCCGGGAAGAGATGAAGAAACTGGCGAGAAAGGTAGAAGAAGGGGACAGAGCTTTGAAGAGGAAGGAGGAAGAACTAGCTGGCTGGCAGGACATGAATCAAACGGCGGAAAGAGAGGTAGAAGAGCATAGGCAGGCTCAGAGTAGACTGAAAGAGGAGATGTGGTCTCTCTTAGAAGATGGAGAATAATAAAATCCGAGCTCCGAAGAGGGGTCGGAAAGAGGGGAATTCTTTCCTTGGTTCTTATATATACAGCCCCCAGAGCCTCATTTTGCCTTGACGACCATCCTCACCCATCATCACATACACTCCTCAAAATGGTCTCGCCAGTGGAACTTCTTGAAATGGCCCCGCCAATGGAAGCAGCTGTCATTCTTCTCAACTCTCTTGGTCTTGGCGGTTTTGTCCCTGTTCTTCGTCCTCTACATCACTATCTCACATCACTTGGCATAATCCCCGTTTCCCTTGTTGCTTTCCTTGTCACGATTTGGAGCATCTGGAAGGCGGTAACTCGATACCTGATGGTTACTGTTGAGATCTCCTCTAGTGACCTGGTTTGCGCTGTTCAGCACTTGTTGATTACAAGAGGCATCACTGGTTACAATATGGTAGCTGCACTCGAACAAAAGTCAGAGAGTCAGGCCCAGTTCGGGGACGAAAAGCCTGGCGAACTTATCACTTTTTCCTGGTGGTCGACCAGGGTGAGTGGAGTCTGGGGTAGCATTTG
Organism: Fusarium duplospermum; assembly: GCA_003946985.1. NCBI lineage: Eukaryota > Fungi > Ascomycota > Sordariomycetes > Hypocreales > Nectriaceae > Fusarium > Fusarium duplospermum. The sequence continues at coordinate 20,419 of NKCI01000325.1, read as the reverse complement.
TTTATCACTGACCAAGACAGATAATGGCATTTTACCCTCTATCAGCCGTTTGGTTGAGGGAAGATGGTACACTCTTTAAAGTTCAAGCAAAAAAGGCCACCGAGTATTTTAATGATGCTAGAGCCGACCGTTTGGTGTACTCTCTATCATGCTTTGGCTACTCATCTGGTATGTTCTTGCGTGTCACAATGTGCACTTTGTATTAACAGTAGCCAAGAACCCATCAAGAAAGTTCTGCGAGCTTCAATGGATAATTCTCTGCAGTATAAGAGCGACAAAATTGCTATCTGGCTTCCTTCGTCACAACCCACGCAATGGTATAGAGGATCGCTTCGTGCATCTCGAGATGCAAAGACTCTCGCCATAGACCACCAGATTCTAGAGAATCTGCTCGAGGATATTAACACGTTCCTACGCTTTGGCTCTGAAAAGAACTACCACTCCCGAGGAATTCCTTATAGACGAGGATATATGTTATGCGGACCCCCAGGGACAGGAAAGACGAGCCTTGTTCACGTCATAGCCAGCAAGTTTCGGCTTCCCATTTTCTACCTTAGCCTATGTGCTAGCACGATGACCGACGAATCACTTATGTCCCTTACTATGAGACTGCCTCGCCGATGTCTGTTGTTGATTGAGGACATAGACGCTGCCGGCCTAGGCCGCAACTCATCGGGCTCAGAGCAAAGGATCACGCTGAGCGGATATTTAAATGCCACTGATGGGTTTGCAGCCCCGGAGGGCCATGTATCGTTCATAACCACAAACAATCCGCAGTCGCTGGACCTGGCTATTAAAAGACCTGGCCGCGTTGATTATGACGTGTATTTGACCAATGCCTCTAAGTCTCAGGCCAAACAGCTCTTTCAGAACAATTATTGCGCCAGTATGCACGAAGACCTGGAGTCAACGGCACAGAAGTTTGCGGATGAGGTTCCTGAGCTCCTGTTCTCTCCTGCTGAGATTCAACAGTATCTACTCAAACTCGAACATTGCGACAGTCCCGAAACTGCCCTTGCGGACGCCCCGGCGTGGGTAGTGAGGAAGGACCTCGGTTGAGGAAGTACAGGGCTGGAAACTCTGGGTCCCATGGATAATTAGCCACACCTCTTGTACCTAATTCGCTTACGTATCGAGCTCCCCAAGCGCATATATGAAGCTGCAATTCTCCGTGGCTTTTCTCTCCATCCTCCGTCTTCCCTCTTCTTTGCTAGCACTAGCTTTCACCATTGACTTCCTCGTCCTCTTTGAAACAACAGTTGAGCCTCCTATGGCTTCTACCGAGAACCACCACGAAGGGCTTCATTACGATTAAGCATTAACATATCATAACGACTCAATTAACTCATTTCTGATCCTCCGTCCCCTTGAACCCACTCCTTGAATTCGACTATTGTCTTGAATTTCTCTTCTCGTAAGTATTTTTGCCCTCCAAACCTCCCCTCAGCCACGGAGGCTGTTTGTCTTGGCGAAGTTCTCGTTCTAGGTCATCACTAACTACCACAAGGATACGTAATGGAGTCTAGACTTCTAAAGTGGTGCTTTCCATGGCTTTTGCTCTTGCTCTTTCTTTTCAGTAGTATCAAGCTTCCGTACGATGCTACAGAGCTAAGAAACAAAAAGAGTGAGTTGCCTAACATCACAATCGTAGCAACGGGGGGGACGATAGCTGGCGCTACAAGCTCCTCGGATGGCACAACGAACTACGAGGCCGGCGTCTTGAGCATCAACACCATAACCCAGGGGATTGGAAAAGAATTGCGCAGCAGGGCCAATGTTGACGTTGAACAATTTATGAATGTCGACAGCATCAACATAAACTCCTCGCTTGCAATCAGCCTAAGCCAACATATCACTAAGTTGGCGGCTGACCCATCTATACATGGAGTCGTTCTGGCACACGGCACTGATCTCATGCCTGAGATTGCTGCATTCTTGGGCTTAACAGTAATAAGCGATAAGCCCATAGCTATGACGGGGGCTATCAAACCACACACAGCCATTAGCGCTGATGGCCCTGGCAATATCGTCGCGGCAGTCAACACAGCGGCAACAACAGGATGGATCTCAAAGGGCCACGAAGTCGTTATCATTATTCAGGATAAGATCATGGCTCCTTGGGGAACAAAAAAGGAGAACAACTTGTTCCTACCAGGGCCAAGATCATTATTAGGAGACATCGTGGATTTCAAACCGTTCTTTCGCTGGCTGCCGGGCCCTTGTGCCCCTATGAAGTTCGATATTAGTCAACTGTCTCCAGAAACCCCATTGCCCGAAGTTGCCATCCTCCAGGCTCACCAAGATTTTCGTTCAGGACTTGTTGCTGCCGCCATCGACATGGGAGCCAAAGGAATAGTTCTGGTTGGGTATGGAGATGGCTATTGGCCAGTGGCATCGGCAGAGGAGATCAAGAAGCTGGCAGAGGAAAACAAAGTTGTCATAGTCTTTGCCGCCGAGGGCCAGTTAGAATACGTGGCAAACGCACGAATCGGGGTCGGGATACCGGGAGGAGATTGGAACCCACGCCAACTACGGATCTTCTTACAGATTCTGCTTTGGGCCGGAGCTGGCGAGGAAGACATACGGAGTGCTATCTTGAGTTTACCAGAGTCTTGCCCTACTCATGAAACTGGTCAGAAGAAGCCAGGCAGGGCTCATGGAGCTTGATGGCACTTGTACTTGGTGCGTACCATGTTAAATAGCACTGCCCTTGGGTGATGAATAAATTGAGACTGTGAACGCAGTCAAAGCTAAGTGACACTGGTTACATTCATCATGGACAAGACTTGTAGAGCTTTGTGTTAAATGAAACTGAAAATTGGTGTGATCTTGAAGAGTTGATCTATCTGAAATCCTAGGCAAATGAATGAATCGACGTTGTAGGCTCGTATCCCCATGGTGCCACCAGTTGAATCTTCTTCAAAGGCTGCCCTAACGCTCTAAGGGAGAGGATTCAGAGCTTCGAGTTCATCAGGTTCTCATGTACGCCTCCACAAATAACATACATATACTCTACTGGGTCGAAAGGCTCCATCAGCTCTGTTGGTCGAAAATCATGCGTATAGTTAGTGTAAGGATGGAAGACAGCGTTCATGCCGCTAACAATTCTCCATGCCTTCTTGGCTGTTCTTTCCTTTTTTCTGTTGCCCCTGATGCGACTGATAGTTGCGTAGAGATGTAATGGGAGATAGTGGTGAAAGAACTGGAAGAGATCCAGAACATGACCTTGAGGACCGATGTATCGGAAGGTCCCCTTGAAGTATCTCTCTAGCATCCTACACGCCTGATGGAGAGTGAGAGATTTATCCTTCGTCGCGACGGAGAAGACGATACGAGCGTTTTGATTCTTAACCTCTCGTGAATCTTCAAGGAAGGTCTCGTGAATAAGGCGCCGCGCGACCACGTCCACGGGTACGATGTCAAGTTTGGTATTCGGGCGTCCGTTCACTACTCGGAGGACGCCACTGCCGAAGCCAAGAACTAAACCCGCGAATGCAGCCTTGCTGTCAATCCACCCAGGTGCTGGATAGTGGAGTGCGGCGCAAATGATACTTGGTCGAACGATCGTGACAGGGACAGAGTCCTTTGTCTCGCAGACTAGATGCTCTGCCAGGCACTTTGACAGGCTGTATATGTTCGGATGACCGGTGTATGCGATCGCTTGCTGTTTCTCGATGATCCCTTCCTTTAGTGCCGAGATGAGCTCGCTAGCTGCACAGGGTAGTTGCACCAGCTCCTCATATATGGGACCCCCTCGTGATGGAGTCACATAAGCGGTGCTCGTGATAACCAGCTGCTGAAGTTTGCTGCAATCCTTTGCGAGTGCGAGCACGTTGCCGGCACTTTCGATGTTGGACGACACAGCATCCGAGACCTCACTATCAAACTTGATGCAGGCAGCGGTATGAATGATATGAGTGATGGTCTCGCAAACTCTGTCATAGTCGCTCCCTTGGAGGCCGCAGTGGAAGTCTGCCAAGTTCCCTTCAACAACCTGGATATATTCTACCCAGTTTTGAGGTAAGAACATAAAGCATGGCGATGTTGCAACATGCTTCGCAAAACGGGCCTTAGCATCTAAAGACTCCTTCTTGCGAATGAGAAGCACGATTTGCTGGACGTTGTGGTCTGTTCGACGCCGGAGCAGTTCCTCGACAACTACCTTGCCAAGGAACCCAGTAGCGCCGGTAACCATAATGGTGGCATTTGTCTTGGATGCCATGGTGAAGTTTTGACTGTTAAAGAGATATTGAAGTGTAGTTGGAAAGGATTCTGTGGTATGGTGGGTTGAGGAGAAGAAGACAAATGGTAATTCTTGGTCTGCTTTGTCCATTTTATAAGGACTATCGTGACGATCCCTCTCAAAACGCCACGAAGCCAGACTTCACAATACCTCCTCTTCACTCGGCTTCGGATGACCACCCTCTCCACCGCGTACCTTGGAAGTAGCATCAGACGGCAAGTAACGGCATTACTTATCACCAGGTACTTTTGTAGCTGATGAAACCTATGCCTCTCTCTTTCATCATACGATCGGCTGCTGAAGCAGCCCTTGTGATAGAAAGAGAGGCATGTTGAGTGGCAGGCGACACGGTGGGTTCGCGGAACCCCCTCTTCCAGTATGATGGCCGACCCAGCAGGTTTCATCTACCCTCCACCAAAGGAGCCGGCGCCTCCTACTGAGGGGTGCGCAGTGAGGTTGCCGATATTCCCCACGCTCGGACAACAACAGCTGACCGATGATGGTCTCGGGCATAGAACTAGTAGACACACCTGACTTGACGAGGATAGTTAAGCTTGGTGGTTGCAGGCGGAATACAACTGCCGTCGTCTGACAGTTTTCTATGATATCTCACATCCCGCCGACATTCCTAAAAATAGGGACTTACTATGCACCGGGGCACAGCATGCTGACTTCCGAGTACTAGATATAGAGCCATATAAAAGCTCAACATGCATAGGCTAACCTATAGGGCTTAGATTAGCGTGAAGCGCGCAACAGCCTTGTCCAACGGTGAGTGTCGTATTGTCTGATTAATAGAGGAAACAATTGTTTCTCATTTCCTCTGCACTATTCTGAAATATCTGAGGCAAAATAATGATAGGTTTTTCACTGGTCGCGTTTTGATTAAGCCTCTACAAGTCACGGCATTTGGTTTTTGCGATGTGACTATTCTATGAAGTTTTTAATGTGGTTTGGAATGACTACTGATAATCACTAGTAGACTAGGCCCGTGCTCGTCGTATCATTAAAGCAGAGGGCGGATCAGCGATCTGAGCCAACAATTCATCCCTTGACCCAATCTCAAGATACTGAGGCATAGGAGGTGATATATGAGGGTGGCGTGCCAGGCCAATGCTCCTGTCCAACCCGCGTTGCTCATCAACCTCTCCATCCATGTCAAAATGTTTCATAAGCAGGCTCAACAGGAATGCCAATCCAGAGATACATGTGAAAAACAGATACACTCCCCTGAAGCCAAAGACGTAGGCTTCCAAGATCTGACCCTTAAGAGTGCTTCCGTCAGGTAGTTTGTGTAATTCCGTCACGTAGGCTTCGCTATCCTTGGCAAGCTCTGTAGGTAAATCCATCTGCCGCAATTTAAGGCTCATTGCATTTTGGAAGGCAGAGCCGCCAATGCCAACTCCCAAGGCCATGCCGAACTGCCTTGTGAAGGTATACATAGCAGCAGCCAGGGTCTCGTCACCATGTTTGCACATGGCTTGAGTAGCGAAGCTCTGCGCATTCAGAACTGCGCCATGACCAAACCCAACAACCACAAGGATGGCGGCCCACTCGGATGTCGGAGTGTTTGTGTCAAAAAGTAGAGTAAGTCCAGAGCCAACAGCAGTAAGCATCCAACCTATCCATATTGGAAGTCTATAGTTCTTGGTTCGGGTGACGAAAACACCTGCGACGATGGAACTGGGAACAGCGATAAGCATGACAGGCAGTGTTGCAACTCCAGTTTTGAGGGGTAAGTATGTCTTCACCGATGTGAAGTAGAATGGGATGTAATACAGTTGGCCGTAGAGCTGTAAGCGTTAGAATAAAATTCTCGTGCCTTGTGAATATACATACCACAATGCCTTGGAGTGAGCCACATATGTAGGTTGAAAGCTGGCTGGCGCTGGTGAAGAGACGCTGCTGCAGCACGGGGTTCTCAGCCCAACGTTGCTCGTAGAACCAGGTCCAGATGAGACCAGCACTCCCCAAACATAGGGGGGCCAGAGTGCCGGCGCTGCTCCATTCGAATTGGACACCACCCCAAGAGATGGAGAGGAGAAACAGTGTTGTCGACGAGACAAAGAAGACACCCCCTATCCAGTCGAGCCTTGCCACCCGTTGCTCGCTCCTTAAACTGTGCTCCTTCGGGAAGAACCAAGGTATGGCCGTGATTCCCAGAATACAGAACGGAAACATGACATAGAAAATCCATCGCCATGTTGTCTTCTGGGCAATAAGCCCCCCCAGTGCAGGACCGATGCAGTTTCCACCTGCCCATGAAGCGAGTCTAGTTCCATCTCGGTTAGCTTCATAGCATCCAAACATACAACAGAGACTTACACAACACCGTACCACTTCGGACGGTCACGGAGAGGTACTATATCCGCATAGATCATCAAAGTGATGCTCATGATCCCGCCGGCACCAATGCCTTGGAATACACGACCAATGAGAAGAGGAGGAGAAGAGTGAGCCAGACAACAGAAGACTGTTCCCAGGGTAAATAACACAACCGATGTAATGAGGGAATTTGTGCGACCAAAGGCGTTGCTCGCGCTTGAAACAAACGGCATGGTCACAGCACTACTGAGCAGAAAAGAAGTGCCAACCCAGAAGCTCTCATTGGTTGTCAATTCGAGATCGAAAGCGATGGCCTCGTGTAGTCAGAAAGAGTGTTTTGGGCGTCATCGTGAGGCAAAATTGTACGTACGTGGAGAGCAGTGACTATGATGCAAGAGTCAAGCGCCACCATGAAGGCCAGTAAGGAGAGTATAATCATCATCCTAATCTGCGGAGAGGTGGGTTTCCAAGCTCCTGTCGAGGATCCTGGGAACCGATAGCTGTCCGCGGCCCGATTAGAGTCAAAGGCCAACGGCTGCTGTCTTGTATTCGCCTCCGGGGCCATGGCGTGCTTCGGTGGGTGATCGATCGATTGGAGATACTGTGGAATGGGTTCTATGGTTTGATGCTTCACTCCTCACCCTGGAGGAGCGAGCTGTCCTTAAGGCAGGCTCGAACGTAGGGGGGGGACAATACGGAGGACGCCGAGCACCTGAACAATGCGAGGTCAACCTAGAGGTGGGATGCAAAGGAGAATGATGCAGCCTAGTCACACCCTCTCCCTTGGACTCGGGCCCTTTTCGATTCCTCCGAATAAGCGCCAAAGTCACCAGACTCCCTAATGCCGGTGAGACTCACTTCACTCAGTCAATCAGACCATATGACTGATCAGTTCTAGAAATAGAGTATTCTCACAGGTAAGCGGCCACCTCTTCCGTAATACGGAGCTTAATGGCACATATACTTAGTACGCATTATATTAATGGTCACTAACTGCATCAATGTAACGAGCTCATCAGATTGCGGCCTCGGCGAACTGGATGTTCTTTGGTAGATCAATCTGTCACGGCTATGCTGGCTACCATGGTCCTCAATCAAAGCAGAATCGAGTTGGCATGTGATGGTCCTCATCGTTACGGCATGTCAAAAACTTGACCACACGTGCTTGACTAAGATGAAAAGAGGTTGAGAGGAATCCCGATGAACATGCTAGGTTCTATCAATAGAAAATCGACTGGCCAGCATCACAGCTTTGCCGCCATCTCACCACGTGCTAGGCGCATATGACTAGCCGTAAAGGTGTTGTTGGCAATGGCTGAGCTCGTACTAACGTCCAACGCGAGGGCAAACGCAGCAATGATCCCGGCGAGTTCAGCCTTGTCCCCCGGCCCATCAGCCCCGCACCGAAGCATACCAAGCGCCTCCTTCTGCATCGGATATCCAGTGCCACCACCGACCGTCCCGACCGGCAACGACGGAAAGTAGAGGCTCATCGTCAACTCACCCGTCTCTGGATCGAGCTCTGAGGTCAGGTGACTCCAAGATCCCTCTGCTGTGCTAGCCGGGTCTTGTCCCGTCGATATGAAAATGGCCGCAATGACATTTGACGTGTTGATATTGGAACCGAACTGGCCATTCCGGATGCCCCCTTCTTTCAGGGTCTGCTGGGACCTGTATAAGCGCTCTGTAGTGCATCCGAGCACGGACTGGCAGGCCGCCGGGGTGATCTTCCCCCAGACAAAGACCTCGACGCCTCGGGTCTTCATGACATTGCCCCAAGACGGTTTCTTATCGGATGCCAACTGCCCCTCGACAAAGAAGTCTCGGATCTGGTACTTATCCGCTAGCAACTTCCGAAGCATATCGCAAGCATATTGCGTGGCTTTGGTGACCATGTTTTGCCCGGCCGCACTCCCGCAGTCGTAGCTGCAAAAGATATGGACCTGAGACCCGATCAGAGCGGGCTTGAAGAACTGCAGCTTCACGTGCTTGCTCGTCTCCTCTGCCCATCGAGCGAACATGCTTTGCATCGTTGGCAAGGCCTTGGCGAAGGCGGCAGCGCGGCCGGGGTTGGCAAAGACGAATACGGGAGCCCGAGACATGCCGTTGCCAAGGGTCTCGACGCGTATGCCGCCGGAAGGGTTGAAGGCCTTGCATCCTCGAGAACAGCTTGCCACTAGTGTCGCTTCATATGTGGCGAGTGGTGCGTAGATGTCGTCCGTGAACGCCACGGTAGCCACACGCAGCGGGCCAGCGACGCCAAGGGGGATCTTGGAGAACCCGACACAGTTTTCGATTCTCACTTCACTGGCTTTTTCCTGCTGCTGGTTTGATGCTTGGCTAAAGCGCTCCCGTAGGGACTGCAGAAGCTCTGGCTTGGTGTTGGTGTTCCTAGATGAAGGCATGATGGCTTGCAGGTGGATAAGGATGGCGATAAATTTTTAGTGTAGAGCTCTAAATGATTTGAGATGGAAATGAAAAAGTGTAGGAGCGCACCGCTCACCACGGCTTTATTAGCTCTGCAATTTATTGCTATTGCATGGGCTACTAAGGCCCTGGAAGCACGAGCTTACCGTAAGGGTAGTCCAAGCGTAGGAGGAAACACTATGAAGAATACCAAGTACCAGAATGATACTCGACCGGCCTAAGTGTCGGTGAACTCGGATGTGAAGGAGAAGGCTGCAACCTAATTCCACCCTCACTTTAAAGGATCACAGTCAATCAGACCATATGACTGATCATTTCTAGAAATAGAGCATTCACACAGGTAAGCGGCCACCTCTTTCGTTGCATCCCGCTCTCCGCGGCTCTCGAGGTCCATCTGACGACAGTCGGAGGTGATTCCGCTCCGAGAATAGCGTCGTTCCACGGGCTTATGGGATCACCATGATGGGTGCCCACTCCAGATGGAAGAAGACTTTCTCTCCTGCATTTAACTTATCGTCCTTGAGCTTTTGGTCCCATATTCGCCGATAAACTATCCAAGTCAACCTGATCGATTCTCTCATCTTTGAACAACAAGCATCATGCACGACAACCAGGCGTCGCTCCAGCTCTATATGCCTCCCCCAACTGCCGTCCTGACATCGAGATTCGACCGATGGCCTTACATTGGTCTTTTCGTGCTTGGAGGCCTTCTTGCTCTCCTGTTTTTCAAAACAAAACATCGCAACTCCCCAACTGGTGCACACTGTCAAAGACCCGTCACTGCTCATGGCCGTCTGCCGTTCCTAGGCCATGCTTTGTCAATGATTGCGCAGCCAGGATCATTTTTACGGCAACTTCTGTAGGTACTCGATGCAGGCAGAAAGGAAACAGTCATTAACCCCTATAGCTCTACGCTCCGTCATGCCCCCATTCAAGTCCTGCTCCCGGGTAGTCGTTTCTACTTGGCCTCCCCAGGTGGTCAGGTCGTGTGGCTACTCAGAGGTGGTCGTGAAGTCGTCCCGACACCAAGTCTTCTTTTCGCCTTGAGAACTTTCTTTGGCCTCCGTGACGTGGACCTCAGAGTATTTGATCATAGCAACATATCCCTAGCTGAGACCCGATTGGGCTTCTCAACATCCCATCCGGATCCGAGCCGCCGAATCATGGAACACCAGAGAAGAGACTTCGTGTCGTATCTCCAAGGCTCAGGGCTCAACACAATTCTCAACCGTTATATTCGAAACCTCAAGGAGGAGATGCTCGAGCGAACTGCAATCAACAATGACTGGACTGTGATCCCTGACTTGTACACGTTTGTCACGACTAAAGTCTTCCGCAGTGAAGTCGAGGCGCTGTACGGGAAGCATATTCTCACCACATGCCCCCACCTTGATCAAGACTTTTGGAATTTCTACGATGCATTTCCAACTATCTCGCTTGGGCTGCCTAGATGGCTCTCAATGTCATCCTACCGGGCCCGTGATAGAATTTTGAAAAGCTTGCGCCAATGGAGGGTCTCTTGCCAGAGAACACGGAGGTTGGACGATCCCATCTTGCAAAGCACCGAGTACGACCCAATTTGGGGATCTAAATACGTCCGGAGAATGCTTGGTCGGTTCTTTGATCTGGGCTTCACAGATGACGGTGTAGACACCGCAATGCTCGGCTTTCTTTTCGTGTCAGTTGTACCGCGGCCTTCAGCCTGACCAGCACAAGCTAATCACCATTCAACAGAACGTTTGCCAACACCATACCTGCCGCCGCCTGGATGATACTTCACCTCTTACTGGACGATGGCATCACCGAGCGTGTACGAGGAGAGCTTTTCAAGACTGACCTTAATGGATCAGGTTTCATCAGTATAGAAGACCTAGAGTATCAACCTCTTCTGAACTCTATCTATCGGGAGACTCTGCGCTTGCGCGTTGCCAGTTCAGTGGGCCGGAAGTCCACGCTCAAAATGTACGCCCCCGGAGGATGGGCGTTTGAGGCTAACACACCCATAATGTTTCCTGCCTGGCTTTGTGGATTGGACGACTCATTTTGGAACACAGGTGGATCCTTGCCTGGCGGTGGCTCACAGTACCCTGTGGACACGTTTTGGCCGGAGCGGTTCCTGCAATACCCAAATGAGCCTCTGAGCGGCCCCACGAGAAAGGAGTATGCGAGTCACCAGATGCCTGCTGGGAGGGTGCCTCCGAGGTCGGTGAGGGATGACCGCGGGGCAAAGCTTGTCACGAAGGAAACCCAGGGCCACTGGTTCCCCTTTGGCGGGGGTGCCAGTAGGTGCCCAGGAGAGGCGCTTGCAAAACAAACGATCCTCACCTCTGTAGTCTTCGTGCTCCACAATTTTGATGTCCAGCTTTGCGCGCCGGATGAGGCAAGGAAAGTCGATTCTCACCACAGGGTTCTTCCATTTGGGTCTCACGCCTTTGACCGGCCCGTTCCTATCCGCATCAGACGTCGGGTTCTGCTCTGAGATCACACCCGATGATGCCCTTGGCAATGTGCATAAAATTTCTCTTAAAACCCTCAATATATCTGCTTTCGGCAAATGCATAAGCCAAAACCCCAACTGAGTTTGGACAGAAGCATCATGCCCAATAGATGTGGAGTCGGTGATGAAGGCTGTCGTTGAAATAAACCGCGTAACCCTCCTTCAGCAAGCGGAGCCGCAAGCATTGGAGGCAGTGAGCCCATTCGTTACCGACTGCACGGAAATGCAACCCTACGTAACGTCAATGCAACGCGACAAGCTGACAAGCTGTCAAGGGATGTTTGAACAAGGATTGCAGAGTGGCTGAAGAGACTGGAGAGCCCTGCCCACGCTAAACTAAAGGCGGGGGATAAGACCGTGTGGGGAACCAAAATTTGTTACGGATGGGTAGCCCCGCGCCCCGGATGATGCGAGCGCCGGCACTTGACGAACAATCTTCACATGTCATCTTGTTCTTGATCGCCAAACTTCAGTTCCCCGAAGCCTCGGGCTTGCTCAGGCCAATTTCTGACAGGTCACCGCCGCCACCCCCCGTATCAAAGCAAACCACTTCTTCAGATAGGCCTAGCAGCAACCCTTCCTTGTTGTTCGCCCGCCGATGGCAACGTTGTGTCCGGACGTTAACCCCACATGGTTGATAGATCACCTGATATCGTGCAGCGTCTCACGCCGCCCCTTTGCACCATCACCTCGTGATCCCCAAAGCTACCTCAGGCTGCCATTGGCTTGAGAAAAGGTTGTATCAGGCCCCCGAGTAGAGTTTGGCTTTTGATCATGTGTGCCCCGGGAAATAATTCCGGGTCTTCCGAACGGTAATCTCATCCAACTCTATCATGGTGAATTGGAGGGTCGGAATTCTTTCCGGGGCAAGGAAGTTACTGATACACGGCAAGCAATAATCTCCAATCCCGACGTGTCATTCCATCCAAAGCTTTCTCTTCCTGTGGTCATCTGTCGCTGACCCTCGTACTTTCGCCCACTTCATCCTGCCGCTGCTCTTACGCGGTGTAGTGTAGGCAGCCGCGGACTGCGTCGCCATAATCTATGCCATCATACCCCACTACAACCCGTCAGCGTCGCACTAGTCAGGGGTTATCCACCCAAGATCCTCTGCGAGCACTTTAGATCATGATGTTTGTCAAATCTGGCATAAATCTCGGTCGTGGGGAATATTTCGCCGTCACAATTGACACTCAATACATGTTGGAAGCAATTCAATTTGTTGGTGTGTTACACCCCGGCTAAGCGCAGTCAAGGGATATGTACACCATTGAGGCTTTGCTAAGTTGGCTGGTTACCCCTGGTTCCCCCAACCGACAATCACAGGACAATCACAGGCAGTTGTTGAGGTGCAAGGATGTGTCCATAAGCCATAGGCACAGATAGACCCTGTGAGGATTGGCGCCACGTGGTCGTGATTTCTCAATTCGGTAACTCCTTTCAAAGACAACAGCCTCCATCTTGACAGTTTTGATCGGTTGGCTAGTTGTAGCCGGAACGGCCAAAAGGTGTGGCGGAGGGAGCAAATTCATAGCGGGATGCAGCCATTGATGATATTGTTGAGGGCATAGTTGTTTGTTGAGAGGATAGATAGTAGTGACTAAGGGGCCCGAATCTGTTTGTCGAAGACCGTGTGGAAGACCTGTTATAGACTCAATGTAGGCATGAGTCTTTTAAATATTGACAGCTTCTAGGAGTAAACGGATTAAGGTTGACTGTGATGGCGATGGAAATTCCAATCTTGGCTTTGATTCTGGGATGTCTGGCGCACTGGACTATGGCTTGATGCAAGGGAATTAGAGCAGCAAGGTCTCTTTGATTATTTGTGGCCTGTCGCTGCGCCTTGGGGTGGCATTGAGTGAGATGCCAAGTGGTCTAGGAAAAGAAGCCGCGCGGCGCATTGGGAATGGTTTTCACCTCCAACCACTGATTGAAACTGCTATCCTATATCAGGGGTGCAGCTCACGACTGCGCTTGATGCTTACCGCGTGTATAATCCATGAGTTGCCGCCTCGTGTTCGTGTCCCATTCCCTTGGGACTGGTCCTGATTCGCCATAGGGTGGATGTGATAGACCACTTGGCCCCGTGTGACCTCAAGGTTTATCCCGTAAGACGCGTACGTATAATAAATGAGCTATAAGTAGAGCTATAGATGGATGTTCCTAATGTTGGAAAGGGTTTAGGACTGTTGATGCGATGGCACCTTTGCATTTGTCATCTTGATCATCTCTTACCCTACAGCCATATGCAAGGGTCATCGCAAAGGATCGGCAGCTTATTGGTTAGACAGAAGGAATGACGTCTGAGGTCAGCATATTATGCCATATTCTGCTAATACTCTTAGACGACTCTAATTTTGCTTCACCCGGGCTACTTTTGAATGTTCGTCGCTTATGATAACGCTGGGCGCATTGAGTCTACATGAGCATTTACGTAGAGGAAAGTCAGTGGGCTAGGTCTCGATGTACCGCCGGTGAGAAGCCAGGTTTACGAAAGACACTCACGCAGCATGCGTCTCAAGTGTGGATCCCCCATACAGGAGGGCAATCTGAGCCTTCTTACGAACGAGCTTGTCCAATCATGCAGAAGAATGGAAAATATCTATTTCGGTCACTATGGTGCTAAATTCATAGTCAGGCGGGCGTCATATGGCCCATATGACCACGGTGGTTGTTTCCTCATCGTCATAGCTACAATCTGGGCACGGGTCAAGATCACTTGATGGCCGAGGAGTAGCCTACTGATTGGTTCCGAATGAGTCTCATAAATAGCTTTCGAACCGACTTCGCCCTGCGCGTCGATACGAAAAAGGCTGGAAGTAGCATGGAGGTATCATGATAGCACCTTGGTGAAATATATCGAATAAGAAAAAAATGACTTCAGTGAGACAGAGCAACGTCGACCGTGGGAAATATAGACAAAGATGCCGGGAAGCGCTCTCTGGACATATTTGTATGTGACTTCGGTATCTGGGGCCACCTCGGCTAACATGCGTTAGATGACAAATTGGGAATCAATGTTAAGCCGTCAGAGGTCCGCCTCAACCCCCGTGCGCCAGACCCATACGCTTGGGAATTCCTCTCAGAACAGGAGGAGTTCCTGCGCCGAATTTTCGCCAAGAAGCTCAGTGACCACTCCATCAATACTTACAAATTACTCTGTGATGAAGTCGGAGTGACCTTTGAGGCAGTATCCAAAGCGCCATCAGCCCCGAATCCCGATGTGGGCATATCAGTACGTAAGATTGGAGTGTGATACGAAAAATAGTCACTGATCTCGATCGTAGTTAGGATGTTCAGAGAAAAGCTTCACGTTGAGAATAGCTGAACTCGAGAAAGAGACTGCGAGGCTCTACGCAGAGTCATGCGAGTGGAGGGACATAGCAAAGGCGGAATCCGAGCTTAGAAAGGAAGCAGAGATCCGAGCCGATCAACTGCAACAGAGCTGTGAGCATCTCAGAGAGCAAGTTCACAGATGTGAGATGGAAGCCGAAGACTTAAAGAACAATCTTTCGGCATGCTATCAAGGGCTGGATCAAGTACTACCGGTATTGGCAGATTTAAGAGCAAGGAGTAAGAATAACTAAATATCACTTCTCAGTCCAAAACTTCTGCATGTATCTCTCCCCATTAGTCTCTTTTTCCATCGCTGAAAAACACTCAGCCAGGTGTAAATAGCCATGATTGATAACACAAGCATAGTATGCACCCGACCTGATGGTTTTTGATCAATTGAATAGGTTCTGCCTCATCACACATTCACTGAAGACTCGACGCAGAGCATGATTAAATCCCCTCCTCCATCTCCTCCACCCGCTCTGTCTCATTACTTCCTCCCGTCCTTTCCGACCCTTCTACATCCTTGACCTCTTTCAACCCTCCCTCGTCTTCTTTGCTCACCTTGTCTTCTTCAACCAGCAGTGGAGGAAGAGGGACTTTGGTCACCATAGTTACCTGGGCTTACAGTCAGTGAGATGTCCGCGAACGGCCAAGGAATGAAGTCTTACAAGTTTCTGACGTTTTGTAGTGTTGGACTTTCCAGTGCTGAGCCTTTTGCGGCTTGGTTTCTTCGCGTTGCCTTGATCCTTCCTGAGACCACTTCTAGCGGGTGCTATCAATCGTGGTTGGGTGGGATGAGGATTGTCGTCTGAGAAAATTGTCGATGGAGACGGGGACCCGCCAAAGTCAATCGCAGAGTTTGCTGGAGTAGGTGGCAACTGGTTCGAGGGTGGCGATGCAGACATGTCGCACGCCTGTGGTGGACCCGCGTCTCTTTGAGAATGGGAGTTTGCAGGGTACAACTGGTTTGATGCCGAGGGATCACCCGACCGTGTCGTAGGTAAACCATCAGGTGTTGAACCTTGATCACCGCAGGGAGGCATTCGCGGCCCATCCACAGATCGATCTGGACCGATCGCTTGGTCCAAGCGTATTTCGCGAGCCCACTTGACAACTGTCTGAGAAACGCTAGCCCTATTGATGTCGGCCTGCACGACGAGCCAGCATGGAGTTAACGGTGTTCTTTTCTGGCCTACACACCAGAATGGAAGAACCTGCGCGAAAATACTCTGGTGCGGACAAAGTGGGTAGTTGGCAAGGGAATTCATTGGCATCCCAATGGCACCATTCGCATAAAAAGGGCTGTCGATGAAAGGCACCCATTGGATCGGGAGATCGCCAACGATGAACTGGAAAAAGACTTTTGCGCCACAGTTAAACAGCAATACCGAAGAGTCTGGGTAGGTGTACAAATCAGAGACGACACAAGTCGGAAGTGCAGCCATGGTCATGGGAATGAAGTCCACTGTCACTGTGGGATGGTGGGGTGAGGATAAGTGCAAAGAGCTTGGTGTCTGCTTTTCCCTTCTTCTTTTTTCAACATCAGGTGTTGTTTTTATACTTACTACTGTCGGGTAACTGGCATGCATCTGTCCATCCCACCGCCTTTTCGGCCCATCCCACTTGTTTGAGGGACGGGGGGATGACGGTGTGCAAAGACCCAGTTCTGTAACCCGATGTTATTCAAGGCGCAAGCAGATGCCGGCAAGCGATCTAGGTGGGCTGTTGGCCTTTCTCAAGGCAGTGTGACAAGGAGCTGCTTCTGGTCAAGTAAACTGCGAGGAGGTGTCCAATTGGATAAGCGGGCGATGAGGTTCGAATCACCTCGGAACCCAAGTATCCCATTTTTTGACCCTCCCTGCTCGGCATAACGGAAGCTGTGCCTAGAAGAAGATAAGAAAATTCGGCTTGAACGAGACCATGTGTAGGATTTACCGGTTGCAGTCGGCCCTTTTCTGGGACAACTTGGAACTAATATTGGCAACCAACGAAGAAGTAACAACTCCTGACTTGGGATGGCGGTGCACACTAGAACTCGGAGGCTTGGTGAGGCAGGGGTGCGGCGCAAGACAAAACCAGTAACCTGTTCCGGTGATGAATTCAACAAGGCCTAGCCGGTGGCTCAGTGCAACTCTTTGTTGGTTCGGTCTGACGGCATCATGAAAATGAAGTTGGTGTGGGTCTGACACGAAATCAATCCTTGCCAATCACTTGACATTGTGATTATGCGAGTAAGCTAAAGATAAAAGAATCTTCCATGTCTATAAGAGAATGATATGAACTCTCAGATCCACTCCGGCTCTTCGCACTCATTGTGACCCTGTTGCTGTACCAAGGACCTCCCACCTTCCCCGCGGCCGTGCCTGGGATTGGGGCCCAGGTTTTTGAATGCTGGGGCTGTCGTCATCTGATCAATAGCAGTTTGACTTTTGCCGTATAAGTCAAGCACACGCGTTAGAGTCTCGTCTTTCTGTGCCAAGGCAATCTGCGTTGCCTCGAGTTCCTCCAATAATTTCTCCTGAGCTTTTACCATTTTTTGAAATTGATAGGCGAAGAATCTCACTTGCGCGATCATCGTCTGGCCTAGCGGGTGGCTCGTAATGGGGTTGCTCCTGAAAAAGACCTCGAAAGCGTCGCTGAATTGTCTAATATTCTCCTCCAAATGGTCAGCGAAAGCCTAATCGGTGAGAAAGCATGTCTTACCAGTAAATGTTCTGTGAAGGTAGGGATGACGGTCTCACGGTCTCTCTGTCGAGCCGGAGATATGATGTGGGGATTGTTGTCGGCCATTGTGGGGATCCGGTTGTCGCGAAACTGTGGAGTCGCCGGCATATGTTTGCGCACGGATTATAGAGCAGTAAGATCACCGACAGCACGGTGAATCGGTGATTAGTGAGAAACGAGGACCGAATTAGACAATACTGGGCTGCCTTGTGATGTACCTCATCTTAGGCCAACTGGCATACTTATACTTCGGAAAGGAGAAAGCTCCGGGAACGGCTGTGCTGCGTACACAAAGAGACAGGAGGCCTACTGATCGCTCTCGAAACTTGATTGGAGCAGGCTGCATGAGTAGTCCGCGAGTAGCTAGTAAGTACCCCAGAGGTGGGTTGTGTGGCCTAGAAATGGGACATGCTCTGTAGTGCCCGATGCATCGGGGAAGACGGAGGGCGGGGCAAGAGACAGGATCAGACACCAGTGGTAACCCCCTTGTTCGGCTCTGGAGTGAGGGTTATACCGGAAGGCTTTGTGCTCGCCCTACCGGAGGAGTCTCCGCATTGGGTATTGCAAAATATATTGTGAGTGCTTCGTTCAAGCCAGCACCAAAGTCAACCCTGGAGTGAAGCTGTTGGCTAACACATCTTGGATCGGTCTCATAGAGCACACACCACCAAGAGCGGCGATATGCAGACGGAGCTGCGCATGCTTAACTCGCTGCCTAATGCTAGAGTCCCAAGGTATAAAATAGCACGAACCAACCCATTCCATGAATACAATTCCACATAGCTTCTTTACGCAAAGCAACACCACCATTCTTCTCATCTTGCTATTTCCCCCCCAAAGTTTCCATATCCTGCATTCATTATGAAAGCTGTGGTTTATGAAGGTGTCCCTTTCCAAATGTCCGTCCAGGATATACCAAAGCCTGTCATTTTAGACCCAAACGATGCAATTGTTCGGATCACCACGTCTGCTATCTGCGGCTCGGACTTGCATGTCTACCGCGGAGTCATGGGAGACACTCCTCCTTGGACCATGGGTCATGAGGCTGTTGGTTACATTTCCGATGCGGGCAGTGCCGTGTCGTCACTCGCAGTTGGAGACTACGTTGTTATCCCCGATTCTGAGTCTCATGGCAAACTTGATCTGCGACCGGAGCCCCCAATCTACTTTGGAAACGGGCTTCCAGATGTGCCGAAAGGGCTCCAAGGCCAGTAACTGACTCTCATGTACGGTTACCTAAAATACTAAACTGACAATAGCCGAATATGCAAGAGTTCGACTCGCGGACCACAGTTTAATTCCCATCCCCCTTACCAAAGAGACGACCAATAGTACCATCGAACAAGATTACCTCACCCTCTCCGACGTCTTTGCTACAGGATGGGCAAGCCTCGACTTTGCCGGTTTCCAGCCAGGTGACTCCGTCGCAGTGTTTGGATCTGGCCCGGTTGGGCTTCTCGCTGCCTATTCCGCACTTCTACGAGGAGCATCGAATGTCTACGTGGTTGACCATATTCAAAGTCGACTTGACCGTGCAGCATCGATCGGTGCCATTCCAATCAACTTCAGAGATGAAGACCCTGTGGTGCAGATCCTTGCGCTCGAACCGGATGGCGTTATGCGATCTGTCGAATGCGTCGGCATGGAGGCCTTGAACTCACAGTTAGAGATCCAAGGTGATATCACCGTCCAACAGATGGTTGCTGTGACACACTACGGGGGTGGTATCGGCCACGTTGGTGGTTTCCTGGCGCATATGGATTCTCCAGGCGCTCCGCTTGGAAGCAACATTGCCCCAGACATTACATTTCCGATGTCAGAGTTCTGGGAGAAAAGTTTATCTTTGCGTGCCGGGGCCGTTGACCCGAAACGATATGCACCCATCCTCTTAGATCTCATCGAGAGTGGAAAGGCACATCCTAGCTTTATTAGTTCAGCAGTCGTTGATATTGACGACGTCCCTTCTTACTACGAAAGCTTTAATCGTGGCGAAGAGGTCAAAGTGTTCATTCACTTTCCATGAAAGCTCGGTCTCATATCTTGATTACTCATAGTATTTAGGAAGAGCGTTGGGTGGTTGGATATGTGGGGCAACACCTTCTTAGTTACCTAGGCTCAATTAAACCCGACTTCAAGGACACAGAGCGATGTGCCAGTGGGATGGTAGCCATTTCTAGAGAAGAGGTTCTGCCCCTACCTGGATCTCTTTATAGAGATGCGATGCTGGCTAACCGAAGATATTCACGTTGTTCCTTTGATGTCGGCTATCTTATTCTTAGCATCGTTGAGGGCCTTGACCCCGAGCACCTCAGTTTAACCACTAAAGACCTAGGCTACTGTCGCAATTGGTTGCTGATCGGTTGGCATTTTACACAGCCTCCCTCGAGAGCACTTAGTCTCGGCACAATCACCTAAAGTGAGTGGTGCCATCAAGACCACCATTTTTAGATCTTTATAGAAGTGTTGTTGACATGAGTGTCATTGATGGGGGCCCATGCCTCACAGGTGAGGGGAGAGGTCATAGCGCATGGCACATCTGACTAACGTCCATGACTGGAAGTCCGTGCACCCCCCAAGTCCGCATAGATATTTCACTAAAATAAGGGTATTATAATAGCTAATAAAAAAGTAAATAAATATAAAAAAAATGTTGAACCCGTATTGAGTGAATTGATTGATTGACCGTGTCTGACTGCCCGCTTCCCCTCTCTTGGGCTGATGCCTCGCGCTATTCCTGATTGAACTATGCTAGATCACATGACTTTGCCTCTTGTGCTTCCGAGGCTCGTTTGACCATAACGCATTGCGGAATGCCCTGTGCATACTCGTATGTGCATGACCGCTTCGGTTTAACACACCCCCCC
>NKCI01000324.1:0-31736 GCA_003946985.1 Fusarium duplospermum | reverse complement strand
ACCATTTCATTTTTGATCACCTGACGTATATGACGCTATACCTACAATAGTAACTCGAGTGTCTACACCTACTCCTGAACCCACCAAGATGTCGTATGAGTCCAACCCCATTGTCGCCAACCACGTCATCAACCAACTCGCCTACTCGCGTCTGTCCTCGACTCCTCTCTCGACCATCATGCAGCACCTCCCCACCGAGGAGAAGAAGGGTCTGGACAAGGCTGACCTTCGCGATGTGATCGAGAGCACTCCCTGCATCGGCATCATCAAGCGACAGGGCAAGGATGCGGCCGGAAAGCCCCTGGAGAGCGAGTACTACTACGTCCCTGAGCAGGACGACGATGAGCAGCGCCGAGCTGCTGTTGTCGATGGCCTCCGAAAGCCCAGTCTCCGCGCTTGTCGCAAGCAGCACAAGGTTTGTTTGCCCCTGATCATCTTCCGGTGTGGCTTTGAAGCTTACACTATATAACAGCAATACTACTGGAAGCGTCCCAAGACCCCCTAAACGGCTCTTTTTCTTTACTCCTACATACTCGTTTCCAATTTGGGAAATGAGAAGCATTACACAATGATATCACAAACGAATCAAGGCGGCAGATGTGTCTTTTTTTTTTTGCTTTATACCCCCTTTTCTCAGACGAGTTCCTTTTTTTTTCTTTTTCCCTTCATTGTTCATATTCTAGATTCATGACCTCTCCCGATATTGAACCCCCCCTCTCTGCATAGCGAAGGCGTCTTGTTTTTCTTTTTCTATCCTGTTTAAGTTGATCATGTTTTGCAAGCCTTGCTGCATTAGGGATGGGGAGTTGAAAGGGGTGAAACAAAAGGGGGTCAAGCTGTGTGTTTTTTTATCACGAAAGGGAGGGAACATGTGGAGAATCCCACGGATATAGAGGGTTCGGGAGGTGCCTTTTAAAGGCTTATGGTAACGACTGGGACAGAGGAATGGAAAGGAAAGGAAAGGTTGGCGTGGAAGGGTTGATATCCATGTCTAGGGAGGGCATACTTGTATGAGTTGAAGCAAACACAATGGAATTCTGTGATAATCAATGTTTCGTTCTATATGTGACAAATGTGCTTTTTATTATAGTTGAAGCCCGGTCCTTGATGGGATAACTAAGCTAGAAGACCGTGTCATACGTGACAGGTCCAATTGCTTATAACATATCTTGTTGGGCAGAGGCGTTGGTTCACGAGACGCGTCGGGGTGGATGGTGCGAGGAATGACACGGCGCGTCACAGCCAATTGATGCCAATAACCAGTCACGGTCAAGAACACTCATGATTTGACAAGTAAAGATGTACTACACTGAAATTCAATTGGTCTGATTACCTGCATGAATCAAGAGGCGAAAAACCGCACATCTCGAGATTGCAATTGGGTTTTCCGGTTTCGTCGGTAGATGACGGCAAAGTTGTAAATCCGCAGATCCATTGTCGACCGAGGCACGTAGATCGAGGATAGCTTAGCTTAAGCTTCCCTAAAGATAACTAGATCATGAAATAAAAAATTAACATAATAAACATCTAATATTTTGATTAAATTGTATCTAGTTTTAATAAATTCATTTCCAAGTTTAGAGAATAATTAGATCAGCTTTGTCATTCATTTCTTAACCTCCCGTGATAAACCATCCAAAAAGCAGATCCGATATTCGGAGCACACGATGCCTCACGCAATCGGACCCTCAATACAACTTGATCATGGTGAACTCTATTTTTCCCCAGGATCATCAGAGCTGCATCGCACATCACGCAACGCCTCATGCATCACCGGAACAGCTGGAAGCAGAGAAGTACAGTACACCAGAGGGCTCGAACCTGTCGCATCAGACCACCATCATGCTCCCGGACTTGCCACCACCGCCAATCATTGAGCACGCGGGGTTGGGTTGGTGTGAGCTGAAAGGACTAGCCTGTTCTCGGCTCATGCGGTGCGTGACGATTTCCCGAGGGTATTGGGGGGATATATTAAGGATGGGAAGGGACCCTTGATTTTGAGAATGCAAGTCATACACACACACACATTCTACCTTCCTGGAGAAATCAAAAAGGTGAGTGCTAGAGTGAAATTCTGTTGAGCAAGACACTGACGTCGATGGCTTTAGATATCATCATATCATACCTACCTACTTATACAAACCATCCCTACAACAACCCTACAACAACATTCACAATGACTCGACAACCAACAGCAATCGACACATCAACCGAATCCCCAACATCCCCAACCCAAAGTGAGACCAAAAACCATCATCACACCTCACTAATAATGTCCGCTAACCTCCTCCAAAAAGCCCCCGTCTCCCCCTCCGCCCAAGCCGGAGCCGACCGCTGCATGCGACATACAAACAGCTGGACACCCGACTTTTCACCCGTTCAGCGTCGTCAGAGTTGGAGCGCTGAGGATCGGAAGCATCAGTTGCATATGGAAAAGATTGATCATGTTGCTACTGGGCCTGGGTTCTCCGAGGGACAGGGTGCATGAGTTTACGAGAGGGATGCGAGATTGAATGACATCGGGATGAACAAAAAAGACTGTATAACATTGGGTCAATAATGGAGCTTTAATGCATCAAGGATGGGAAAACGGCTGGGTAAGGTCAACGCTGGCAAGGCGATGGACACTTGTACAACATCACAAAAGGAACTCAGAATGAAACAAAAAATCAGTTTGATATAAGCGAATGGTTTCCTATTCATGACTTCCTAGTGCGAATAAAAGCAATGTGCCGAGGTATCTTGACTCCCGAGCTCCATGTTATCGTCAATGATGCGCGATACTCCCAAATGCTCGTTGACAGACTGACGAAAGAAAGAATAGTCGTCAACTTGAGGTCCAACATGATCCAATCTGTCCTTCACTGCCCAGTCCAGTCCAACCCAACTCCAATCCATAATCAATGCTTCCCGTCATGAGTGGGTGCTAATACCAAAACGCCTCAAAACAATAGCCTTCAATCATAGCCTCCAATGCCTCCGCCGCCTACTGGCGTCGTGTTCTCGGCTTCTCGGGGTCCAGCCCTTTAGTACTCATGTACTCGGCCGATACTGCCAGAGCATATGCCGTTCCTGCAAGTCCTACCGTTCCCAGAACGAGCTTGCGGCCAAGTCTTCTCTTCTTGCGTTGCTTCGCCGGCATCTCCTTTCGTTGTCTGGTCGCCATTTGTTCCTTCCAAGCTAGTTCATCCTCGGGACTCCATCCATATGGTGGAGCTGGTTTGTTCATGTACTCAAAGGGTGTGTCGTAGTTGACAAACCCGGTAGGGCTTGCAAAGTTTCCGATCGCAGGCTTGCCCATCATGTCGATCGGGTTCACGCGTGCGGTGTTGATGCGCTCCGTCACCTCTACTCCGTTCTGTGCAGAGGCTGGTCCCATCTTGCGAAAGATCAGTACATCGCCACTGCCCGAGACTACCTCGTATCCTTGGCTTTGGAGAGGTTTGAAGTGAGGGAGAAACTTGGCGGGATTCGACAGCTGGAGAAGCACTTCCGACAAAGCCATTGGTGAATCCTCGTCACGTGGTGTAGATGTAGCTTCTGCCACGTTCATTGTCTGTGACGTTGGATCGTAGGCCAGGATCTTGTACGAGGCAGCCTCAGGCTTCTTCGATGTGTAGTGCTTCTCTGTGATGGGCATCGTCGACTTCCCGCACTCTTCTGCAAAACTTGTCTGTAGGCCCTGGGGTTCGTGCGAATATGGATCCCTCGTAGTCTTGCCTCCATAGCGGTCCAAAGCCGACTGTAGTCTTGTAGGTTCGATCGGAGAGCTTTCGTCCATAGATTGGGCCTCTGCGCTGTCAATGTCAACACTCGATGCTGCCCCTTCAACCGTTCCCTCAGCCATCTTCTTGGGGAGGAGTGTCGAATTCTCTGTTCCCCATGATGCTGTAAACTCCTCTGGAAAGTCCCGGACGTAGTTCCCCGTTAGATTTCGGCTTGTCTTTGGCGTGTCAGCAGATTTCGCATCATCTGCTCCAGTTTCCACAACGATCGGTTGATCTTTGGTCTCGGCCGATTTCCGCTCTTGGCTGCTCTCATGGGCTCTACGCAGGACTGCAGCCCGGATCTGCTCAGCATTCCGAGAGTCAACAATATCGATACTAGTTTCCGTAAAGTCGGGAAAAAACCTGTTCCTCTCGCGCTGATAAGTAACTGGTGGCCTATCCGTGACATCTTGAGAACCTGCCTTGGAATCGAACTCTCGGAGGCCGCGGGCGACTTCATCCAGAGGAATAGAGATTTTGCCGTTCGGCTCGTTATGGCCAAACGCCTTGTATTTGTGAAGGTCCTGATAGACCTTGGAGGCTTCCTCAGGGTGTGCAGGGTAGGCCTGGGCTTGGGATACGAAGCCAGCAGGCTTGTAGCCGCCAAGATCAGTGTAGTTCTTGGTAAGCTGCTCAGGGTGCACGTGATCGAATTTGGCGGGCTCCTCATAGCCTGCAGAGGGATATTTGGATACATCTTCGTACTGCTTGGATGCTTGCTCGGGATGCGCACGCTCCGCTTCAGGCCCGTTGTCATAGACCGAGTACTTGTGTAAGTCGGCGTACTGCTTCGATGCTTCCTCAGGGTGCACCCGTGGGCTGGTCGCGTCGCCGTTCTCGAAGTGGCGGTAGCCGGTCAAGTCCTTGTATGCCTTTGAGGCCTCTTCAGGGTGGACACGCACCATGCGGGGGGACAAATCGCGGGCGGCGTATTGGCGAGTGTCTTTGTACTGCTTGGACTTCTCCTCTGGGGTCAATTGCCGGAGACCGTTAGGTTCGTTCCATTGAACAGCACCGTACAGGTGCAGATCATCGTAGTTCCTGGATTGCTCCTCTGGTGTGAGCTTCCGGAGGCCATCTGGCTCATTCCAGCGGACAGGTCCGTACTGGCCGAGGTCTTTGTACTTGCGGGTAAAGTCCTCAACCGGAGCATCCACTTTGGGGGCGAGGGGCTTGCCACGTGGGGTGGCATCCATCTGGGATTCCTCGTGGGCTTTGAGGGTGGCCTCGCTGACTTCGAAGGGAGCGGCGTAAGCATCAAGGTCCTTGTACTGCTTTGACTTTTCCTCCGGAGTCAATTGTCGCAGACCATCAGGCTCGTTCCAAGTGACTGCCTCGTACGAACCCAGGTCTCCGTAGTTCTTAGAAGCTTCCTCAGGAGTAGGCTCCCTCAGGCCATTGGGTTCATTCCAGTAAACAGCTCCATACATGTGAAGATCGTCATAGCTCTTAGACAGCTCCTCATCAGTCTGCTTGCGCAATCCGTCTGGCTCGTTCCAGTGAACCGGCTTGTACTTGTCCAGGTCATCGTACTTCTTGGACTGCTCTTCTGGGGTTAATGCCCGTTGAGTGAAGGGATCATCAAGCTTGGCCGAAGAATATTTGTGGAGGTCGTTGTACTCCTTGGAATCTTCCTCAGGGGTCGGTTTTCGGAGACCATCGGGTTCGTTCCAGCGAACAGGGCCATAGTTATCGAGATCATCGTATGCAGACGACTCATCCTTGATGGGTGTCTCGTCAATCACAGGCTCATACTTGTTCAAGTCGTTGTACTTTGGCTCTTGAGCAGGCTTGCTTGTGTCTTTGTCGTCCTTGATCGGGCCATACTTGTCCAAATCCTCATACTTGGGAGCAGAGTTTGCCCCTGCTGTGATGTCCACAAAATCGGTGGGCTTGTAGCCCTCCAAGTCTTCATATCGAGCAGCAGGTCCTGTCATGGATGACTTGGACTTTCGGCGGTTGGTGATGGGATCAATGAAGGTGGCGTCTTCATTTTCCGTAGTGGCTTTCAAAATGTCCGCTGGTGTAGTCTTCTTTGCGCTCTGCGGACGGCTGAAGTGATGTGTACCGGTCAGGGTGGTCTTGCGGATGTTGGCCTTGTTATCGCCTCGGATCAAGTGATCGATTGCACTTCGTTCCACATCCTCAATGTTCATGCCGGGTCGAATACCGGAAAGATCGTCTGACCAGGACTTGACCTGATCCATGTTGGCGTACTTGCTCGAGTCAGCATGGCGACCAAAGCTAGCCATTGCCTTCTTGATGGCATCCTTGGGACTGTTCTCCCAAGAGAGGTTGCGATTCAAGGACTCCATGTACCGATAACGAAACCTGCCATGATGTCGACGGTTTTGTTGAGTGTCGGGTGCTGATGACCAGGAACCGAAGCAAAACTCGCGGCTTTGACAGGCACATCTTGATTGTAGTGAAGCGGTAGATGTGAGAATGTTGGAACCGGCAGTGCGGGTCTGGAGTAGTCTCGCGCTAGGCGAAGTGCGTGAAGCCGTCAACAGCATTGTGTGGGGACGAGGTGAAAGAGGTGGGGGAGTCTGGGTTCTGGGGTCAGCGTTGAAGGAAACAAGCGAATCCAAGTCTAACCAAAGCTCCAGGCGTCGCAGAGGAGCGAACCACCAAGAAATGAATAGACTGAGTATCAAACGTACCACGGATACAAAGAACTGATCAACGATCAACCAAGCAAGCACCCGAGCCAGAAACCCGGAGCTGCCACTAAGAAGACGAGCTGACGGCGCACAGGACACACAGCGGCTGAATCAACCGGCCTTCGGCAGCTGAGAGTGAAGCACAGCAGGGACTAACAAATTGAGTTGTTTGCGGGTGTAAGTGGTGGTGAGCGTCGATAGAGTGAGACAGAGAGAATAATGAGAGCGGGATGAGGAGAGAAGAAAGACCCGACCAAGGATGAGGGGAAAGCCAGGGACCTTAAAAGATAACGAAGACGGGACAAGCAAGAGTGACGACTTGCGACGGGGCCTGTTTGGTCGGGCCTGAGGTTCAACAAGAGACCGACCGGGGCAAGTGAGGGACCAAGACCAAGTGGGGACCCTGGGGAGCTGGGGGGAGGGTACAGGGAAGGAGCCACTCGGGCGGAAGGTTGAAGGAAACGCCGGAACAGAAGAGGGTATTCACGAGGCTATTGTTGAGTGAAATCGGGCGTTTACATGTGAAGAAAAGGTAGAGATAACAAACAAGACTTGCACTTTATTTTAACAAAGTGTTCACTCTTATCGGCCTTCATTTGGTCATTCAAACGCCCAGTTTCACTCTTCAATCTGGTTAAGTTGCTCCGCGTTTTTCTTCCCACCTGCGGAGTACAAGGAGCTGGAGGGGCGGCTTTGGCTCTTGGTGACGCTGTGAGTCTGTGACACTGTGACACGGCGGAGGCCCATGATACTTTCCCGGGGACCGGTCTCTCGCTTGCGCCGCATGGCGACGCCAGACAGAAGCAAGGAATACCCTTCAATAGGTCAACGACTCCCTGACGATGAGGCGTGGCGGAAGCGACGGGACTCCCAAAAACAGCCTGCGAGCAGAGGTTCAGTGGTTACAGCCATTGCTGCAACCAGCTGCAACTCGCTGCAAAGGCTCCAGAGGCGTCTCCAGCTGCATGAGCCCACATCTGACACCCCTGGCAATCCAAGCCCCCCGGGGCGACTCTCTTTGCGGGGAAGACGGCATCGCCTAATGGGGCAAGTTGATACTGTCTCGCCCCGCCGACTTCACAAGCTGAACCTGGGACTCCCCCAGCCGCTGACGTCTACCTCACAGGCCGGAACCCTTGTGAAGCGGCAATCCGCTGCGAGGGTGATGATGAGGATATCCGCACACACACTCGCTGCATGCTGCGATGCCCTCTTGTGGGATCTCATGGCATGCCTCGGCATAGCTCCCCGAGAACCAGCTACGCCAATCATAGCCGTCTGTAACTTGTTTTCCTTCTGTTTGCCCTTCCCACATCCTCAGGATGACCCAATTCAGCGTCAACGAGCAACCATCGTGAGCACCGAAAGGGGAAATTCCGCTGGGTGTCGAGGCGGGCGGCTCGCGGAGGCGGGGGTGCCTGGTCCGGGAACTTGTCTGCTTATCAGGAGGGCTTGAAATCTTGCTTGTCTCTGATTAGGCTCCCATACGACACTGATTACATCTGGACGGACGGAAGCAGAATTATTTACGAGACGCCATTGCCGGCACGAATCATGAGAGCAATGGAGAAACCCGGGTGGAGTTGCTAGAGAGGATGAGATCCGGGGATAGCTTGACGAAAAATCCCCGTGGAGAGATCAGGCCAAGCCCAGTCGAGGGAGGCGCACGAAACGACTGATGCCACGAGGGACCCAGAACAACTCTATCAATCTGACAGACCTGACAGTGGCCGTCTTTCGTTTGGCTGGTGGTTAATTGCACCGGCGCATGCTGATCAAACAGCCGAATCCTACCTAGAATTCATCCACCCAATCACGCGACAGTTACCTGGAACGAAAGGGATGGGCTGCCACGGTCTCCCTCACACGCTCACTCGCAGCGGCGATCTGATGCAAGTTGTCATGACGATGATGTTCTTGGTGACTCTGAGTTGATCATGTGTTCGACTAGATGAAGCAAGGACGCGTCTGCTTGTGTGTGTCTGTTGCTTTCTTTTTTGTCATTGAGCCTTTGTGAAGCGACAGAAGCCATCAGCGTCAGCTCCGTGCCTCAGCTCGACGTCAATCCCTCCAACAACTCCGCGCCTTGCGGGCGACGAGTCATCTCCTGGACCCTGGAATCGCTAGCGTCTTTGCCCCGTGCTGTAACTCGATGCTTTCAGAAGGTGGCTACAGGGGACCCCGTCTGACCGATTGGTACTGTCCGAGAATCCTTGCCCTCCTGTGTCTAGTGGACGGCTGGCATCATGAAGGGAAGCTCAGGCACCAGAGGAGAGGTTGTCATCGGCTCCAGTTGACGATGAAGCGGCTGAAGAGCGGAGCGAGCGGACGGCCGATTGAAGAAATAAGTGAGACACCTAGAGAGCAAGGGCAGCGGCTGGGTCAAGAAAAAAACGAGACATCGGTACACCAAGCCCTGAGATTATTCTCCTCTAAAAAATAGATAAATAATATTATAAAATATAATATAATTATTATATACTTCTACACTTTTATTATATTTTTAAAATGTATTCATATTTATGATAATATTATTTGTCGTCTGGGGTCTTATTCTTTTCTCAACCAGCGTGGGTCCGTTGGTAACGCTGACCTCCCTGCCTTGAAAGTCAGCAATTCACATTAAATCTGGAGGACATCATAACGATAGACGATCATCATCATATTCGAGAGTGTTTTCTCATTAATTTATGGTCATCTTAGCGGAGGGCCAGCATCAACCTTTGATGATGATACTTTGACTAGGTACCTACGACGTTGCTCCCTGAGCCATTTGTCGCATCAATTGATCTCCGCGCTTAGCGGGTACTAACATGTTGTTCTAATTACAATGTCTTTCCTTTGTTGAGTTGAGCTTCCTTGGCAAGTTCGGATAGATTGTTGAGAAAATGCAAAGAATATGGTCTTTCACAATAACAGCATTCAACTCAACTTCAGCAAAGCCGTTCAGTCGCCTGTGCGATCCGACCGGCGTGACTCAAGGCGGCGTGTCAGCGAATGAGCCAACGGCGAAAAGATGTCGTGCAACACCATAAACCTGTTACCAAAACCATTCGAAAACTAGTAAACACCCAAAAACAAAGACCAAGATATTCTTCTTTGCATTCTTCATTACTTCATCCTCTGCCCATTCTTTGGTGTCTTTCCTGTTTTCTGATCTCAATAACTGAGGCTCAGCGAGTTGTCGGCCCCACTTGTCCCCGCCAAGGCCAACCAGATTCGGTCCCTCTTGTGACATCACTCCTCCCTCGACATTTTCATCAATCATCACAGATACCAGCTACCTCTGCCCTTTCGGAGCTCCCAACAAAGCCGAGACCGCATCTACCATCACCTGCATTCCGCCCGACGGCCTCTGGACCTGGATCTGGACATCTACGATTCATCTGGTCCCTCGCAGCCATGAAGCGGACTCAGGGCAAAGCCTTTGACGGACCCCGCTCCGGGTTCGCGGCCTTCGGAGGCTTTGGCGCCGCCGGTTCCGGCACCTCCTCCCTGTCTTACCTCGCCGAACCCCCGTCATTCACGGCCGTGTCGGACCCCAACGTGGTCGTGTCTCTCAAGAATGTCCTGAAGAAGGATAGCACCACCAAGGCTAAGGCGCTCGAGGACTTGCTTGCCTACGTGCAGGCTCATCCTTTTGACAAGGATGGCGGGGTAGAAGAGGCTATTCTCGAGGTTTGGGTGAGTGGGACATGGGTTGATAGTAGTGTGTTCAGTATGGCTCATAGTTTAACAGGTTCAATTATATCCTCGCACATCGATAGACAACTCACGCCGTGTTCGTGAGCTTACGCATAATCTTCAGTTTGAGCTGATGAAGTCGGCGCGAAAGCGCTTTGAACGTCATCTGCCCAAGGTCGTCGCCGCATGGCTCGCCGGTCTGTATGATCGCGATCGCGTTGTATCCCGGGCTGCCAGCGACGGTCTAACTTCGTTCCTTTCCACCCCTGAAAAGGTTCTCGCTTTCTGGAACAAGTGCCAAGCTCAAATCCTTGACTTTGCCGTTGAGGCGATCCAAGAGACAAAGGACACCCTTAGCGATGAGCGCTCAACAACGCCGGAAGACTCCGAGGCTAAGTACTTCCGGGTTGTCACAGCCAGTTTGTCACTTGTCCTAGGCTTGCTCCAAAAGGTTGAGCCAAGTAACCTTGAGAAGCAACAATCTCGCTACGATGACTACTTTGGAGAGGAGAGTGTCTGGAAAACCATCACCTTCAAAGACTCATCAGTAAGAAAGACTGTCTGCCAGCTTCTCTTTGCCTCGATCGAGCGCAAGCTACCCTATGCAGAGTCCACAAAGGCCAAACAAGCCTTTATCACTGGTGGCCTCAAGACGAACCAAGCGGGTTCTGCCCTCGAATATGTTCGAGCTCTGACGAAACTGACCCAGGTCTATCCAGACGTCTGGTCATCATCTAAACCTCCAAGCGACTCCAAGTCACCTCTGGGTAGGCTACAGGCCTTTGTTGCCAAGGGCTCTCAGGGAAGCCAGCCGAAGTTTTGGGAATGCCTGGACCAGCTGCTATCGGTTCTTCCTACGGATCTAATCAATGCCGAGGTGGCTTCTCAGTTCTTGACTTCTCTGAAGTCAGGTATCACACACAGGGATGAACCACGAACGAATACTTCTTTCGCTTGGAAGTGCTATATCGACACGGCAAAGCGATTGTTGAGCAGCCTGCCCTCAGACGACCAACTGCCCTTTGTCCAAGAACACCTCTTCCCTCTCATCGAGCAATTCCTTTTCTCAGTGTCGGAAAAGACGCCCGCGATTCCTCTCGGCCCGAATGCTGTCTCCGTTCTTGTCGAGGCCTATGTCGCCACTGTCCAGTCATCACCTCCCGTTATTTCCGCATCCGAGGAGGAGTGGAATAGGCTTGCCAGCATCTTTTGCGCCAAGATCTCCGGCTCCCTTCCCGAAGTGTCTCGGGAGTACCAACAGTCACAGGATAAGATCGCGGAAGAGGGTCGACGGTGGTTCAGCCTCGTTGGACAGATTGAGGACAAAATCTTGGAGCTTGCCCAGGGTATTCCCGATCACACGGCCGACCCTTCGCTCAAGGTTATTACACAAAGCATCTCGCTTCTTGAAAGCCGCAATCTGAAGCCATATGGCGCCGCCAGAATTCTCGAATTTGCTCTGAGCACGGCTCCTCGTCTCTTCCATGGCGAAGGGGCCAAGAAGGTTTCAGGATTTCTCTCGTCGCTGGTCGTACAAGATGCCTCCAAAGCTGTTGCCTCTCCTTCTTCTCGGTACCTGCTTTCCTGCCTTCATCTTCTTGGTTCAGTATCCACTGAATTTGCTCCTATTTGGAACTCTTGGGTCGAAGCTGTTCTTGATCTCGAGTCAGAGACTGACAGTGACTCGGCGCTTGCATCTCTTATCTCTAATGACCGCGGAGCGATTCTTGCAAAGGGCAACATGGAGTTGCAAAAGCACATCATTGGACAGGCGACGCTTCTGGCTCTCGGCGGTGCCACCTCTTGGGAGCTGTTGGAGGCTGCTGTCACCTACCAGACACTAACTGATACCAATTACCGGGAGCTTATCCAAACGCTGGTCGAAATCCTAGAAAAGGAGCCCCAGCAGACAGAGCCTACTCTTCAGGCTCTGGAGATTGCCGCCAAGGGTAGGCCGGAACTGTTCTCCCGAGATGAACATGTTCATACAACGCTGCTGGCCCTCCTGCTTGGGCTTTCAGAGCTCGACAACACCACTGTTTCTTCAAAAGCCACGGCCATTCGCATACTTCTGGATAACCACTCTAGCGGGAAGCTACCTGTTGTTGCCGTCATCCAGGCTAACTTGGAGAGGGCTGGGCCACAGTCTCTTGAGTAGGAATTCATCAAACCCCTCTCTCAGACTTTTCTAACCAAGTTTTAGTATCAAGACACTCGTGGCACAGGCTGAAAATGCCGTCTCGAGCGAAATCCCTTCAGAGGAGCTTTTCCCAAGCACCAATGTGTGGATGAAGGAGCTCGCACCTTTCCTAGAATTGTCCGTCAACCCATCTATTTCGATCACCAACAGTCTTGGCGGCGCTGCTGCGTTAGTCACAGGCGCACCTCGAACTACCCAACTCCGAGTCCAAAGAGACAGAAAGGGACGCTCCATTCCTGCTAGAATGGCCCTCTATGTGTCTCAACTCTCTGACAAGCTTCCAATCTCGCAGCTGCCACAGCCATTCCAGCGCGAAATCCTATATCTTCAATGCTTGACGGTCCAACTCATTTCGGATCAGATCACATGCATGGAGGATAACCGCTTATGGAGGACTTTGAAGCCTGCCGAGGCCATCAGCCAGGCTGAGGACTTTGTTTCCAATACACGTGGAGTCCTAACTTCTTTGACATCTGATGTCAAGACCTTGGCTTCCGACGATGAGTCCACGTGCCTGGTTCGCGATCTGATCCATCTGTTGACCAAGCACTCCAACGAGTTGACCCCCAGAGGCCTGTATAGTGCAAGAGCGCTTGTCGAATTGGTACAATCCATCACAGAGGCCCACGGAGCTTCTCCAAGTCTCGAGGATACTCTTTTGAAGCCTGATGTTCTTAAAGTTGGTCCCACGACTGTCTTGCCCGCCTCGGCGCTCATCGCCGGGTTTGGTGAGACGCTCCAACCTTCCAAGGCTCTCAACACCTTTTGCAATCGAGTGGTTAGTGAGATTGCGGGACTCAAAGCTCACGGTGAAAAGACTCTCATGACTCTTGTGCTGCTTTCGTCATGCGCTCGGGTCTACGAAACCGGCGAGATGCCTGTGGCAAACAACCGTATCGTCTTTGCAGTCCGGCAAATTACATCGTGGCTGGATGAACCTGAGGACCTCAGTCCAGCCCTTTGTGCTGAGATCTGCCGCGCTTTGGACAAGTTGATGCCATGCATGAAGGATGTCTATGGATCTTACTGGGAGAAGACGATTGAGTTTTGCATCTCGCTCTGGAATCGCGCCCACGAGTTCGAGCTTGACACGGCGCTTCCGTTCATTCACTCGTCTCTGAGACTGTACAAGACTCTGGAGACCCTGCAGGAGCCCAACGACGATCTTGATGATGCCATCAAGGAGTATGCAGGCGCCAAGCCCAGAGCACTTGTTGAACTGCTTCGACTTTCGCGTGACACGAGCTCGCAACCTTTGGAGATCGTGGATGCCATGCTTTGCCGAGAGGTGGAAAAGATGCCTCTGCGACAAGTCCCGGATCTTTCCGACATCTTCGCCCTGGTTGCGTCCGGCTCTCGCGATATTCAGACTGCCGCTTTCAATTTGCTACATAGAGCTATTCCCGAGCAGCAACAGCAGAAGTCTGTTGATGCTCTGCTGGACAAGACAGGTATGAACCCCTTAAAGCCACCTATAGGCTTCGTCACTAACATTCGTAGATGCTCGGCTGCCTGATGAGCTTCTTTCCCTCCTTCTAGACGCCCCCACACTCGAGAAGTACTCGGACGAGATGCTCGCAGAATTCCCCTCTCCCATCCGCTCATACCTCCTCTCTTGGAAGTTGGTGTTTGATGCCTACTCGACCTCGTCGTTCAAGATCCGCAACGACTTTACTGAGAACCTCAAGACCGATAACTATGTGGCGCCTCTACTCGACTTTATGTTTGATGTGCTGGGACACTCGGCCGCGCAGGCTCTCAAGCTAGAAAAGGCCAACCTCGGTGTCGAGCAGATCCAAAATTACGATGTGAAGCTCGCAGAGTCTGAGCCTGAGGAGAAGAACATGCAGTGGCTCCTTGTGCATATTTACTATCTCATTCACAAGTATACTCCCGGCTTGTTCCGTGCCTGGTACATCGACTGCCGCTCAAAGAGAACACGCATCGCAGTCGAGTCTTGGACAACCAAGTACTTCTCCCCCCTCATCGTCTCAGATGCTCTGGACGATGTCCAACAATGGGCAGACAGCCAAGAACCTCCCGCCATGGACGAGCAAGAACTTGTCGTACGCGTAGCTCGAGCCGCCAGAGAAGTAACAGCTAGCTACGAAGTAGACGAAAGCCAAGCCGCCATCACGATCAAGATCCCAGCCAACTTCCCCATCGAAAACGTCTCGGTGCAAGGCCTCAACCGCGTTGCCGTCAGCGAGAAGAAGTGGCAGAGCTGGGTCATGACAACGCAGGGTGTCATCACCTTTTCCAACGGCAACATCATCGACGGCCTGCAGGCCTTCAAGCGTAATATCGTTGGTGCTCTCAAGGGCCAGAGCGAGTGTGCCATCTGCTACAGTATCATCTCGACGGATAAGCGTATGCCTGATAAGCGGTGCTCGACTTGCAAGAACTTGTTCCATCGGACTTGTCTTTACAAGTGGTTCCAGACGAGTAACCAGAACACTTGCCCCCTGTGCAGAAATCCTATTGACTATATTGGGGCGGACACGGCCAAGAGACGCCAGGTTTAAGTGTTGAGGGTTTTTGGTGTATCAAAAAGGCGAAATAGACAGTTTAGAAGTTAGAAAGGTGAATTGAATATGACTCGATTATCACCTACCAGGCATGTAGGCTATATCTCTCTGCGTAGCTACTTAACCATTACCAAGCACGCTCAACTAATTCATGTTAATATCCCCATCCTTGTCACGGCTTTCCTTCTTGTTCTTTTTCTTCTTCTCATCGTCCCCTTCATATCCCGAATCCCCTCCCTTGTCCTTCTCCTTCCCCTTCTCTTTCTTGTCTGTGTTCTTGCTCCCGCCACCCCCGGGTATATCGATGGGAGCAGACTTCTTGTCTGTAAAAATAGTTAGAAAGGGGGCTAGCGAAGAGAATAAGGCTGACGCCCACTATTGTTGCCGGGAGGGTTCGGCATTTTATATATACTACAAGCTTGTTGTTTAGTTTGAGTCTTTAGAGTATTTGGTATAGATCGCTTGTAGAATTCGGAAAGATGGCCGCCGTGGAAACGAGTTATATATGCTTGAGATGTAGAAGTGAATATTTGGTAGACACAACTTGATAGCTTGTAGAGATGTTGTCGGTTTGTGAGACCGAGATCAGGTGAACATGCCAAAATAGGGTTACGATGAAATGGTGAGTGTGACGGTGATAAGGCTTGTTCGAGCCTTTGCATGTTCAACGAGTCGTGTCGAGGCATTTGTGATTCAGGGCCTGTATTCGTTAGTTTGCGCATGCGGGAATTGATAAAAGAAACTGGCCTGTTCAGCTGAGAATCTTTGACTGTCGTAGCGGACCAAAGAAGCCACAAGCTCTCTGAATTCAGGATCCACGTCTGGAAGGATCACATCCCAAGGGCGTGAAGGGAACACTGTCCAGAGTTGGAAAGGAGATATCTTAAACTCCTTTGCCTCAGGCCAGGTCTCCGGGGTAGGCGTGCCAATGGTCTTGAAGATACTAAGAATCAGTCCCAGTTGGTTTCCATCCTCATGTACGGCACGAGACTCGAAGATGGGCTTGGGCGGATCTTGAATGGCCTCTGATATCATGACGCCAACCCCCCACATGTCGACTTCTGGCCCGTACGACTTGTTTCCGAAGAGAACATCTATCGCCCGATAAGGTCCTGTTCCGATGTCGAGGATCTTGTCGTCATGTGGCTCAGATTGGGCCGAAAACTCGGGGTGCCATGCAGTTCCAAAATCAGAGAGGTAAGCTGGGCCGTTTGGAGAAGCTAAAAGAATTGCAGATGGCTTAATGTCTCGATGTACGATTCCCTGCGCATGAATATCCTTTAACCCCTGAAGAACGTCTCTGAAGATTGAACGAACTGCATCCAAGGGAATAGGGCCTTTGTCGAGAAGATCGGTGAGAGTATAAGGCATGAAGGGAAAGACGAGGACGAATTGTTGCTCTTGGTCGCGGAAGGTGTCGAGCAGTTCAATACAGGGAGACCGCAGAGTCTTGAGAATCTTAGCCTCTCGTTGGGGGTTGTGCGGCTCGATGTTTTGGTAGGCGACAATCACTTTGAGAGCCTTGTCCCCGGAGCGGTAGACCTCAGAAGTGACACCCTCAGAAATGGGATGGCAGTTTCGATAGGGGCCAATGCGAACACCAGATTCCTCCTCAACCCCAGCCTCGTCATACTCTGGGTCATCTTGTCTAGGCAGCGGAGTTGAGGTAGGCTGACAGGCGAGGTTATACTCCTCCTAGGCGTTGTCAGCGGTTCCCGAGCCCTGGGCTGCCGCTTGAGGCTGTATCGCGGCGCACCTGAGTAGAAGAGATCTGGTAGGCAGCCTGTTCTATAGCGATGGCCTCGCTCATACTAGTCGTGGCCAACGACTCTTGGCTGTGGGAGGTGCGTGTAAGCGGTCTGTGACAGGTGGTGGTAGGGGTCTGCCTGCTTACATCTTCTGGATGGTCTCGTATCGCTGGGAGGCCGACAACGCGGCTTTCCATTCAGGCAACCCGACAGACGCCATTGTTTGCTGAAGAGTCAAGCCTACACCCGAACTACCGTGTCTCAAAGGTGGGTTTAGTGTTACTCGTCTTCAACGGTCAAGCTTGGTCCCGTGTAACGGCACGCAATTGGGGCATCCGGTCAATTGCGGTCGACAGAATATAGAAAATCCCAATTTCCCCCGCTTCGACGGGCTCAATCGCTCCCGCAGATGAACAAGGGGCAAAGATCGGCCTAGCTGGGGTTGTCTCAAAGGCGTTGACGTAGTTCGTAGAAAAGGTATTTGTGGATGTATCCGTAGAGCTGAAGCAAGAGGTGGGAGCAAGGCCCGCAATTTCATCCAGCAGAAACAAGGCCCTAAGATTGGACGGGAGCAGGGGTCTTAGGCCTGAAACCGTCTGTTTGTCTGTCGCAGTGTCAAGAATAATGCTGTATTGCCCTTAATGAAGCTTCGTTTCGCGGTGTAGGTGCAATGCTGTTGTGAGAGCTACAATAAGGAGGTACATTGGGAGTGAGGTCATGCTTCTGTCCTCGTGACCTCGGCTCGGGCAGAACAGACAGAATGAAGCTTCCCCCCCGTGCTCCCGCATCTTCTCCCCGTCTTCTCGAAGCCCACCAACCAAAAGCTTCATCCCACAGCTTCACCCAACCAACGGCATCCAAGCTTCTAGCGTTGGGTCCACCGCTTTGCTCGCTGCCAGCCCGGTCAAGCCCATTAGAGGCGAGGCCCAGTCACCAGCCGAGAACCCAGAGCCCAGCCCCAGCCGCCTGTCTTCGCCTTGGCCTTGGCCTTGTCCCTCAGTCCCGTCTGTTGTCCAGCAAGCTCCTCCGTCTTGCTTCCAAGATTCTCTATTCTTCCAACCTCGCACAACACCGCATCTTGGCTTGGGTCTGCACACAAGAGCCGCGTAATAGCTTTCCCCTTTCTTCCGACTCGTCCCATCCTCCCGTCGACATTGTCACCTACGACATGACCTTTCTGGTCTGTTAACTTACCTAGCCGTCTTGTCCGTCACTGCGCTTGCTTGCTTCCCGACCAACCGGCCGACCCATCATCACCGAACCAAGCAAAACCTCCCTGTCGCCTTGCTCGTCAACCCCGAAGCTTGACCGACCCCTCTCGCTCGCCCTCGGCCTCATCGCCATGCGCATCTTCTCCTCGAGCCATTAATCGTATACTTAATCATCTCCCCCTTACTTCCGCACCTATATATAATTCCACCATCCGTTTGCGCCGCGCCGCTACCCAAATCGGTCCACCATGGAAGACATGGCAAGGGCCGAGTATCCCGCCATGCTGGTGAGGCAATCCCCGTCCGCAGCCAAGACTACAGCGCTGCAGAATGCAAGACGCAGAGTCTGGTATCGAGCTTTTACTGATCTGCTTCTTTGCGCAACTCATAGGCAGCTCTCCAGCCAGGCCAGGCGGCTCATACCCTCTCAGAACGAGTAAAGCGCATGTCCCGCATCAACGTCGAAATTGCCGACTGGCTCCAGGTACGCCGGCCTCTCGAGATGGATGCCAATGCCCATGCAAAGACTTGAGGTCATCCTGTTCCATCCGGACGGCATATTGACCATCAACTTAGGAGCGCCGTCGCGTCGAGGAACAGTATGTTCAGGGCTTGCGCAAGCTCACTGCCTTCAAGGTGCCCAATGCCCAGTCTGAATTGGGGTGAGTCTGGCAGCTCTGCAGTATCATGACTTGGGCTCACAGTTTCCATAGTGTCTTCCAGGCCCCATGGAACCGAATCATCGACACGGTCGAGAGCATCGCTCACTCCCACCATCAGCTTGCCGATCGCATCGAGAAGGACATCGAGCACCCCTTGCGCAACTTTCACATCCGCAAGGACTTCCAGAACATGAACACCATGTCTAACAACCTGGCCACTATGGCAAAGGACCTGGAGGAAGCTCAGGAGCGGTCCGACAAGCTGAGCAAAAAGGGAGGTCGTGCCAACACCCAAAAGGTCGATGCCGCCTCGTCTAAGCTAGAGGCTGCTACCGGACAATGGGAGTCACAGGCGCCCTTCATCTTCGAGTCTCTCCAAGCCCTCGACGAATCGCGGGTCAACAATCTGCGTGATCTCCTCACCCAGTACCAGACCCATGAATCCGACCAAGCCCAGCGCGTCCAAGAAAATGCCATGGAAACGCTTGCGCTCATGCTTGAGATCGATACGGACAAGGAAATCCAGTCATTTGTGAACAGGGCTACCCAAGGCAGGGCAAAGCTTCCTACAAGGACTTCAACGCGACAGTCGTCCGTTGTCGGCACCACGCCCTCGACGCCAGTGCCTCCAAGCACTGCTGGTAGCACCAATGCGCCCACACCAAGCGTCCAGGCGCCTCCTACCCCTGCTGCCGCCTCCTCTACTGCTCCCGACGATGATGTGAGCGAGAACAATTCGGTTCCACAAGAGCCCAAGCCAGGTAAGTTGACTCGTCAGCATGTTGTACCCTCTGCTAACATCTCGAAGGCGGCAAACTTCGCCGTCTTGGTACCATGTTTGGTGGACGAAGGCGACAGAGCATGCACGCCGGTTTTGGTCAATTATCCCCTCAAAAGGGCGGCCCTAGCTTTGGCAGGTTGGGAACCAGCCACAGCCATCATGACCGCGGTGTCTCACCAAGAGGCTCCTCGACTAACCTGCAGGAGCATCACCGATTGTCCTCTCTAGCAGAAGCACCTGATGTGCCCAAGCTGCCCGCGAACATCGACCAACCACCCAAGCCCGAGTCCACACCGCACGAGAACACGAACGGAGTGTCACACAATGAAGGTCTTATGGACAGCCCGATCCCACAAACGACTGCAGGCACAGTCAATGGCAACCTTGAGCCCGATTTGTCGGATGTTCAGCCACCACCAGGACCTCCTCCTTCTCATAAGCCAGAGGAGCAACAATCGGCCCCTGCAGCGGCCGCAGCCGGAACTAAGGATTCAGAAGGCTTCACTGTGCCGCCGCCGATGAACGATCCCATCTCGCAAGCTCAAAGGGAGGCCCAGCAGGAAGCAGGTGAAGACCCCGAGCAACTGCTCAAGGTCAACATCCAGCAGACGCCAGTTGAGGAAGAGGATCCGGAAGCCAAGCTCGCCGCATTGTCGAGTGTTGCCAACAGCCTCAAGATCGGACCGGCCACTCGTCGCACAGGCACCGTAAGAGGTCGCCGTGACGTCCGGCACACCGTCTACGTCCCACCGCCTAGTATGCCCGAGAGCGGTACTGATTCCTCCGTGGGTGGGTTCCCTGTGTCGCCTTCATTGCCCGCTACATCCTTCACAAAGTCTGGCACAGTCGCTGCGCTAGCATCCGAGGCCAGCATTGCTGGAACTTCAGATACACAGTCTGTACGATCTGGCAACTCATTGGGAAGCCTTGCTCATCCCAAGCATCCTGATATGACGGCTCCTGGCCTGAACTCATCCATCATTGAGAGTGTCTCTGCTGTCTTTGAAGAGGGTGGCATCAAATCTGCATCCATCACTGGGGAGGTTGCGTTTGTCAACAACCCCAGTGATACAGGGGATGCAAAGAGTAAGTCACAATATGAATGCGTCGAGGACATATATTCACATGAGATAGGCTATGAAACCATCCGTATCAACAATTTTGCAGCACTTGAGCGCATTGGTCCTAACCGCATCTTTGTGCAAAACTCATCGGTTGACAGCCACGATCAATTCTCCCTCGACGTCTCCCATCTCACCAAAACAAACACGGCATTCTCCTATCGGGTATTTGCTGAGGAATCTGGAAGCCCCGCGCTCGGTCAACATGCGCCCTTGCTCCTGAAGCTTGCCTGGAAGCCTCAAGGAGACAAGCTCGGCTTGCTACTACAATACCAGCTCAACCCAACCTTCAAGTTCTCCGCGCCTGTAACGTTACACAACGTGGTCATCGTGGCGACGTACGAGGGCCGGTCAAGCGGTGCTCAGACGAAGCCTGTGGGAACACACCTAAAGGACAAGCACTTGGTGTACTGGCGGATAGGCGATGTGACTCTCACCAACGAACCCCACAAGATCGTGTGTCGTATCATCGGCGCCGAGGGCACCGAGCCCAAGCCAGGACATGTTGAGGCCAGGTGGGAGTACACTCCCTCTGGCGATGATGTTGTAGGAAGCGGTATTTCCATCTCGCGACTTGACGAGGGCAAGGGCAAGGCGAAGGAGCTCACGGAAGACGATCCCTTTGCCGACGACAGCGCAAGCACGGAACAGAAGTGGTTAGACGTGCCGGTAGTGAGGAAGCTCGTCAGTGGAAAGTACGAAGGCCGATAAGGAGGGTCATGAGCCAGAAACTGAACCTCGAGGTGTTATTCCCCAAAGTGCATGGATAGAGAGGCCCGAGGCGGACACTGAAAAATGTTTCCTGGGGCGGCGCATTGAATAGCGAGCGTGATGGGAGGATAGCCTCCCCTTTCTTGGGTTTACTTTTCACTCCTTTTTTTTTTTAAAACTTTTTTCCTTTTTTGTCATTGTATCCATGTCATACTGTCCTCTTGTCTTTTTTGTATGGGTTTATTGACGGCTGGATGGGTTGGAGCGTGAGAAGGGCTAGTAGTAGTATTTTTTGTTGAAAAGCTGTACTTGTGTAGGTTGTCTACATGACTCTACAACAACAACAACAATGTCTATATCTCGACAATATCAAGAATCTCTTGCTTGGTTTTGTCCAATTGTAACATATAGCACACGGCCTTCTTATTGGTACTTTGCATTTGGCTTTCGCTACGTCTATACTATTTTCCCTTTTGACCCTGCCTATAAACGCTCCGGTCCGAAATACTCCAAAACGACGCTGTGCGTTGTTGCCCCTGTCTTTTTCGCTGTTGCAGCGGTAAAGTGGGCTATACATAGATCTGGGATACAAAATGGAATACACGTCGTTGGGTTGACGATGGTGATATATGTACAGGTGTGAGCGTGATGGCTGGAGGCATCAAAGACTCAGGGGACTTGTCTACTCAGCCTTGTCGGCATTTTCCTTAGCCTTTTGGCTCTCTTGGCCCTTCTTCCACTTGGAAAACTTCTCGCCTAGGTATCGCCACGTTCGTGAGAAGCCGCCCATCACTAGTCCCTTGATACTCTGTGTTGTGCTGGGCCAGTTGACTGTGTGCTTGACCACGGTGCGAACCGTCTCACGCAGGTTCTCAGGGTCATCCGTGGCGATGCGACGCTCGAACTCGCCTCCCTGCATGCGATGAACAGCGCGACTCTCCTCGTCGGAAGTAGCCTTCATCAACTCGTTGAACTCGCCGCGGGGAATACCAAACTGTTTCTGGTACTGGAAGTAGAGCCGGGAGCGAAAGGTCTGTGGAAGGCGCCGCACCATGTTACCGCGACGGACGGGATCCATATCCTGCTCGAGGGTGTTAACCGCCTCAGGGTTGAGAATCCAGTCATGATCGTCGATGCGGCAGGGGCCGGAGAAGTCGACGTTAGGGAGTGTCTTGACTAGAGGGGCGTATAGGCGGCGGAAGTGAACAATGTTGTTGTCAACAATGTTTGTTACCTTGCTCTTGTTCTCAGTAGGAAGAGCCATACGAGGATCGCCAAGGTAGCTGAGACCGGCGATAGTGCTGTAGAGCTCGGCTTCTGTGAACTTGGGGGGCAGAAGAAGTAGGGCAGTTCGAACAGCAGCGATCAAGTTGTGTTGGTTTGCAAGTCGGACACGAGGGTGGTCGCGGAGGATCTTGACGGGCTTCTGAAGACGGCCTGCAAGGTACAGACTCTCCCAGGAAGAGAGATCGGTAACAAGATTGTCAATACTCGTAACACCGTACTTGATGAGCATTCCATTCATCTCAATGTACGGGTTAAAGTAGACTCCAGCTCCCCAATTCTGCACGCGCGAGACAAAACCAGATCCCAACGATGCGATACCGGAGTAGTGATCGCGATGCTGCTTCATGTTGATCGAATGCCAGTGCTGAGTATGCGTCACTCCAAATATAAAGTCAATCATCTTGGGAGAGCCTTTTTGCGACTTGACGAGCGCTTCAGGCGGGTTGGGGTGAACGGTGCGGAAGGCTGCATCGGAGATGCTCGGCTTGGAGACCTCTTGAGGAAACACTCCAGAACCGTATGCGAAGCAGTAGACAATTGGGGCATTGAACTGCCGCAGCATCAGACGCAAAGCCTCCTTCAGCTCATAATTAATGATCATGTGTTGGTTCGCGCCGAAGAGACGATGTGGCAGGTCGTCAAAGGACTTTATAGATGTGTCGAGGTCTTCCCAGTCGCTGCTAAAGACGTTGATCTTGCTGCTGCTGGACTTGGAAGTGGAGGATGCGCTGCTCGAAACGGACGTGTCGGAGTCTGTCGTCGAAGTTGCGGAACTCTCGGAATCGCTGGGACTGTCGGGCCGCTTCGTCGATGTTGACGACCATCGTGATGAGATCAACGACGGGTTGGACGGTTTCGAGTAGAGTTGACGGGCGCGTGGGGTACGAAGGGATATAGCTCGGGTGGTCACGGAGGACTAGAGGAAGCCGTTAGAGGAGGCCTAAAGAAGAGGCAAGGTTGGAGCTTACCCTGAGGCCAATTGAGGCCATTGTTTATGATGAGATGAAATCTATTACCAACAAAAAGTGTCTGGGTACGATTATGGTTCCAAGATGAGGTCGAGGGAGAGTAAGGGCAGCTCAAGCTGCGGCGGCGTTGAGACTGCCTAGTCGCATACTCGATCCGGAATCGGGGAAGGGAGAGTCAAGAGATCTCAAAGCAAGAGATGCCCCCAATGGCAGTCGAAGAAGAATACGTCAGTGGATACAAGACGAGAAGCTTTCTCCGGACAAGACAAGACGGAGACTGCAAAAGATCGTCGGGGCTTGTGGAAGCTTTTTTCTGCAAGCGATGGAAAGAAAATACCATTACCCGTCACTCTCTCCCCTCCAATGCCGAGCGGATGGAAAGGTGTGGGTCACGAGCCACAAGGAACGGTTGCGGGATGGCCAATCACGTGCCATCTTGGCTTGCGGGAACAGGGTCCCCTCCTCCCTTCCCGCCCAGGTACGTACCGCTACTGGCCGAGAAGCGGCGGGATGATGAATGCTACGTCACTTGGCGATATGGCCTTGGCAGATCGGAGCTTGTGAGATGGGGAAGAGTTGGTAAACAAGATGCGTCATTGATCGAGAAGATTGTTCCTGGTTTGCATTTAGCTTTGCTGATTGGGTTAGGGATGAAGGGGTTTGTGTTTGATCCACGTGGTTGACACGATGCATCGTAACTCAAAGACAAGGCAATGAGCTTGAAGATCTGGAGCTTGGGGAATTGAAGCTTCGTGGCTTGCTTCCATGTTTTCCAACCTTTGCAGGCCAATGATTGGGGTCAATTCCATGTTTAATTGATCTACGGTCATTGGTCCCTTTAACTAGGATGATCATGGGGAAAATCTGTGCTGTTGATGGTGTAACGGCTTGGATGTAATCATTATCTTAACAAATAGTAATTGAGTTCCAGAGCTCGATTACAGGTGATGTTGGGCACATGGCAACGCAAGACATGTGCAAATACCGCAGCAATAAGAGCATATATCTATACAGTATTTAAATATGAATAGAGGTATTTTCGAAAATGTCATTTGGTCTGCAATGACTGGACAACAGTTTCATCGCAGCAGGCTCGTTCTGGCTACCCTGGACTGATGGCGCG
Source organism: Fusarium duplospermum (assembly GCA_003946985.1). Classification (NCBI taxonomy): domain Eukaryota; kingdom Fungi; phylum Ascomycota; class Sordariomycetes; order Hypocreales; family Nectriaceae; genus Fusarium; species Fusarium duplospermum. Next base: position 7,282 of record NKCI01000324.1, on the reverse strand, counting down.
ACAGAATTTAAGATGGAAGCTAACTTAGGTATATCCAGCATCCATGAACCTGCCTTTTGTATCATTCACAATGTCAATGGGAGAGTAAAACATTCTTTAGCCCAGATTATTAGCCCAGAATGGTCCCTAGATTTATAAATCCCATCATTCGCCCAGCATCTGTGTGCTGGCAAGCTGCCCACTCGACATGGATCATCTGCATCACGTGACCCACCAGCTGCTGTGGTGATCGCAAACAAAGCATTCAAGGATCGCGCTTCCCGTCTCACAAGAAGCAACCTCAACACCCGCCACAAAATGCGCGCCCATACGCCTGACGGCTCTGGAGGCCGAAGGGTCTCTTCTAGCAATAGGTTTCGAGCTAGTACTTCCGCCATCGGGCGTCCTCAGACCACTCTAAGAGAGTCCAGGGTAAGTCAACAACATTCCAAACAAAACAAACATTAGCTTTGCCATCATCACCACCATCGGCATTCTAACTTGGGGTATTCGTAGATATCATCCTTCCGAGCGAGTACTCAGCCAACATACAACTTCTTTACTGGCGAATCAAACCTTCCCCGTCCTTCCTCCCGACAAGGCCATACCGCCGAGTCTGTCCGCCCGGGTTCACGCGACAGTTTTAAAGAGAACATGGCGCCGCCCGATGCCGACGAGTATGAAAAGTACAGAAAGGAGATTGAGGCATTGAAGGCCGAGATTGGCACCCTGCAATATCGCATGCAAACATCCGAACAAGAGAAGGAGATTGCTTTGTCGCAACACAACAGCAAGCTCGAGCAAGCGCGCCGACGAGAGCAGGATGAGGCACAGCAGCGACAGGCCGCCGAGGCCGAGTGCGAAAAGGTAGCGAGCCAAACCGAAGCGCTTCGAAAAGAATTGGAAGATTTGAAAGAGAACATTGAAGGCGACAAGAAAGCCCTGGAGCGAAAAGCCCGCGAGGCAGAGGACGAAGCCCGCCTACTGCAGGAACAGTTGGAGGACTTGTCCACGGCCAAGGAAGAGGCTGCGCGCATTGCTGATCGAAAGGTTACCGACCTGGAAATGCAGATTGCCGCATCACAAAAATCGCTACAAGAATATGAGCAGGAGATCGACCAGCGAGAAAATGTCCTTCAGCAAGCTCAGGCTCAGCTGGCGGAGAAGGACGCGCAGATCGGCAACCTCGAGGCGGACGTGTTACGACTAAAGGCACAGAGCGGAGATGCCGAGACGATGGAAATAATCAGACAAGAACTGTCGGAACAGGTTCATCATATTCGAAACCTTGAAGCGACCAACCGCGACCAGCTTTCCGAACTCAAGCACCTACGCGCGTTGAGCAAGGCGGTTGAGGTGGTTGAGGAGGAGAAGCGAAGCCTGCAGCGCAAGCTCGAGGCTGCTGAAATGGTCGAGGCAGAGCTTTCTGAAGCCCGTATTCAGCGACAGAGGCTCGAGGATGAGAGATTGGCCTGGTCGGCGTACTTGAAGAATGCGTCCGAGACTGGTGACAATGAGTTTGACTCTCCGGAGGCTGTGGCAAGGGCGCTTGTTCAGGAGCGTCTGACTACGGCGTCGTATGTGGAAAAGCTAGGTGCTCTCCAGGCCGAGATGATGGCAACACAGAACACTATCCGGACGCTACAAGACGAGAAGGCTCAGCTCAAGACTGAAGTTGAGAATGCAAAGACATCAGCAAACGCCAACAACACCGACAAGGCTCGGCTACGACTGGAACGACAACGCGCCTTGGCTGTCAAGGAGGTGGAATACCTTCGAGCTCAGCTTAAGACTTTCGATACCGAGGATGAGACCGTCCAACCAGAACAGTTCGATGAAGCCCGCGCGAAGAGAGTCCAGGAACTCGAGGATCTCGTGGACAAGTACAAGATGGAAGTGCAGAGTCTGCACGCTGAGTTGTCATCCGTGGAACCGTCTGCTACAGGCACACCACAGCCGGCAACTGGCAGCAAACGCTCTCGACCTGAGGATGATAATGCCCACGAGCAGCTTGGACAGCTTGCGCGCAAGAACCGCAAGCTGCAGGAGGAGCTGTCCAGCTTCCAGACCAAGGTGGCGTTACTGGAGAAGGACCTGTCAGCCAACCGGCAGCAGCTGAAAGCTGCTAAGCAACAGACGCAGACGCGTGTTCTGTCACTCAAGTCCAACCCTACATCGGACTATGAAGCCATCAAGCGGTCCACTCTGGAGGCCCTCCAGAAGGAGAACCAAGACTTGCTCGCGACACTTCGTTCCAAGACTGGCAACTCGTCAGTCCCCATGATCCCTACCTCTGTACTCTCAGCGATGGAACGTGAGATCGCGGCTGCCAAGGCCGAAACTGCGTCGGCCCAAAAGTCCGCGCGGCGTCTCAAGGAAGTCTGGGGGTCCAAGTCGCAAGAATTCAAGGAGGCCATCTTCTCAACTCTTGGCTGGACCGTCACCTTTATCCCGAACGGCAAAATGCGGGTTGAGAGCACATTCTACCCCTCACAGACAGACGAACATGAGAATTCAATCGTCTTTGATGGTGAGCGGGGAACAATGAAGGTGGGAGGCGGCCCGCGAAGTGCATTTGCGAGAAGGATCAGTGATCAGATTGGATTCTGGGTCAGGGAAAAGGGGTGCATCCCAGGCTTCTTGGCAGCGTTGACGCTGGAGTTTTACGAAGAACATACACGAGCGTCCAAGCCTTGAGGGCAATGCCGGTAGTGGGATAATGTTAATCGGGATGGATGAGATGACGACCTATACCCTTGTACATAATAGCCATTTACGTTATCTGAGAGTGCTGGTGTAGACAGACGCTCCAGGCTTGAGTGGGGGAGCTTGAACTGGCTCAAAGGCATCATTTGCCAGGCGTTTTTGTGTTAAATTATTGATCTTTTTGGCTTATTTGGACTATTGGGCTGAGTATTGGTCGTACGTGTTTAGTTACTCAACCTCGAGTTACCTACGCAAATATGGCTTAAGCCTAGTTACCTGACTTGCCGACATCTTGCGCTGTTGGTAAGAATCTAGACGAGAGCTGCCTGCTGACTTGCATGTCTTGCTTCAGCCTCCTCTTATTGCGTACGCAACTGTGCCTCTCTGCCTCTCAGTTGCATCCTTCCCGCTTCTCAACGGGGACACATTCCCTTCAATTCTCATTCGCAATTATCTCCTGCCTCCTTGAGTATGCTGTGCTACACGCGCAAATTAAAACAACAACAACAAAAAACCCTGTGTAACTCGGAGGAAGACTAAATTTATCTCATTATGCTTAAAAGCCAATCCCCGTGTTCGCCCAAGTGCGGTGGCTCGTCCATACATCCCTGTCTTGGAGGCAGTGCAAAGTTCAAAAGTGCAAGTAGTTGAATCCTGCCGTGCCGTTGCGGAAAGGAAGTTTTAGTACGTAATGTGAAAAAGGGGGAAAGAAAAGAAGAACAATATGATTGTTTGGTAAAGGGGGGCTTTGTTGTATGCAAGTCTCAAATTGTTGCTTAGCATCTTGAGGCCGTGAATACACTTTTGACTTAAGGTCTAGGATTCGATACGGGGTAGCCAACCATACAGCCTTGACCCGCTCTTCCGGGCTGTATCGGATGCTTGCCTCACTTTCAACACCGCCTGATCCGATCGTGAATCACAATATGTTTGTTTCTTTTCTCCTCTCGGGGGTTGCCTTTCTGGTAAGTAGGTACTGTCTGTGAAACAATGGGGGCCATTTATATCCATGTAAACTATGACTGGGGGCAGGGGAGGTGTAATACGGTTTCATGTAACGCTCTGATATGAGGATCGTCTTCACAGAGGAGCGCATATAAGACGGTCGGCTCTTTTCCTCAAAGTTGGATTCTTTTGAAGGGAGCTGTATAGAAGTTTACTCTTCTTCACTTCACCATGCGCTTCTCTACCGGCAAAGTGGCGGTTCTCGCCTTGGGTATGTAACTACTCGTCTTACCGGAGAAAAACACTAGCTGACAAGTAAACTCTAGCTTTATGCCAATCTACCTACGCTTACGGTCTCAAGGCAACCATCCTAGCGGATACGAACCGCGACGGAAAGGTCGACGTCAAAGGCGACTCGGACATCAAAGCCAAGACCACCTGGACATCTGAGAGAGGAGCCTTGTTCCTCGCCAACATTGGTGATACGAACCAGCGATGCTCCAAGAAATGGGGCCCCAGTCAAGAAATCCCCTTAGAAAATGGAGAGACCTACCTTGATGAGTGCAACGATGCTATCGGCGACGTGCAGCGAAACCCAAAGTACCTCGCTCCCCTGAGAACACTGCCCATCGCCAAGCTCAGTGCTTCTGCCAAGGGCAGGGTTCATGTCACCAACAAGGTTGCCGCTAGCAAGGTTCGCATCTTTGTCAAGGAGGGAACTGAGTGGACGTACGTCAGTACCAACTACACTTTCACGGCCGAGGACCTCAAGGGTGGTCTTGAGCTTGGTATTGATGCTCGCGATGTCCGTCGACCCAATGGTTGGGATGGTAAAGCTCAAGTTCACTTTACTGTCTCGGATGGGACGCAGAAGGCGACTGACTCTGTTGCTTTGAGAGTTGCTCCTGTTTTGACGCATCATCATGTGCAGCTCGCTGAAAGAGTGTTTAGCACTGGTGCTGATGGCGACGGTGCTCAAAGCAGATTCGTTGCCGACTTGGAGAAGAATACTGCTGCTGCGGGCATTGATGAGCCTGTGTTTTTGTTTGATCACGGTGATATCTGGACTCAGGATTTCTTTGAGCCTGGATACTCGAGCATTCCTGGACCTGATGGACCTATCGTTCTTCGAGTCATGATCCGATCTGTCCAAGCTTCTCGTTCTTCTGGTCGGGATATCTTTCATCAGCTTCGAAACGACAAGGTTGGAGCTGTGCAGCACCATGGAGACGGCGACACTATCGACTCTACTGGTAACTTGGAGACGATTCCTCCTTATAAGTACAAGGGGAAGAGCTATCCCGCTGGTCGTGTTATTCAGGGCCAGTGGGAGGGACGAAAGCCTCTTATGTTCAACTTTCTCAAGGCCCAGCAAGTTCAGGATCCCCTTGCTCTCGACACGGCTTGGCTCGCTGTCGGCCATGTCGATGAGTTTCTCCAGTTCCTGCCCTCTGACAATGAGAGAGGATGGGTCGTTGTTGTTGATGATCCCCTTGCTGGTCTGGAACTCCTCAAGAAGGCTTCAAGGGAGGGACACGGCAGCATGAAGGCACTCTCGCGACCTCATCTCCCTGGTGAGGACCCAGTAGAGTACTGTCTTCCCAAGCAGACCATCGACCAGGTTCTCAAGCTGGCGCAGTTTGAGAGCGTCAACAAGATGGCTGCTAAGCGCATCGAAGGCAACATTGCCATTCTCAAGCGTGAGACGGGTCTTACTGATGATGAGATTCTTCGTGTTCCTGCGACATTTTACTCCGAGTTTGGTGAGGGTTGGACATGCAGTACTAACTCGACTGGCCCTGGTCCCGGTCCTACTGCCATCGCGACTCCAGGCCCTTCTTCAACCCCGGGTCCTTCTAAGCTCAGTGCTGGCTCTTCCCTTACCAAGAAGGCTGTTCAAGGTGGACCGGTCTTCAAGGCCAAGTCTATCATTGAGGCAGCTCAACCCCGTGGCGATGTTCACCTTGGACGTCGTGAGGTTGACCCCTTGACCCAGCTTGTGGCCTTTTACCCAGGCACCGTCAACGGTGTTGTCATGGCAGACTCATTTGTCCTCGCTCCTAACCCTTGGGGTCCGGTCATTGATGGCGAGGACATTTTCGCCAAGGCTGTGCAGGAGACGTATGCGCAGGCCAACTTTAACGTGACGTTCCAGGATGACTGGTTCTCGCATCATATCGGCATGGGAGAAGTTCACTGTGGTACCAACACGTGGCGAACTACGGATGCAAAGTGGTGGTGAAACTTTTTTGTACATGAACTATCAAGGTAGATATGAACACAGGCACATAGATTGATTCACGTTTGTGTAAATAGCATCATAGTTTCGTAACAGTTGGACGTGAGGAACAACATGTACTGATAGCCTATGGGCTTTGTCCAAGAATGTATCTAGAGTGGTCTATCCAATTAAGTACAAGAAGAAGTTTAAGACATTATCCTCAAGAAAAAGAGACGTCATCATGAATCCATCTACTCAGACTCCTCCTCATCGTCACCACCGTTAGGGCAGACGCGGTTAAGATGGACGTCATCCAGCTGGATGTAGAAGGCGTCGGGGTTGTTCTTGCAAGAGAGCTCGAGGGACAGCTCGGCCTCCTCGCCCGTGGGGACGACAGTGTTGTAACGGTGGACGTAGGTGTTCCAGGCGTTGGCGTCGTAGAAGGGGTCAAAGTCGTCAAAGTTGACGCCGTTGAACTTGACGAGGATGTCGCACTCGTAGAAGGGGAGCTGGTCACCCTTGGCGACGTGGTACCAGTAACCGAGGGTGTAGGTGGCGCCGGGGACGAGGCCGGTGACGGTCTGGGTGAGGCTAGCCTTCTTGTTGCCTTGGGGCCAACGGACGAAGCTGTTGATGTTAGTATCTTTGTATAGAAGAGAGGGGATGAGAGAACTTACGCAGAGCTGTCACCAGACTTGGTGGGTCGGTTGGGCTTGACGTCAACGACACCAGACTTGCCCTTGAAGGTCCAGAAGGTGAAAGCCTCGTCACCCTCGAAGCTACCGGCGTCAACAACGTTGGCGGTGTAGCAGGCGGGAGCATCGCTGGTGGTGGTGGACTCGGCAGTGGTGGTGGTAGACTCAGCACTGGTGGTAGTGGTGAAGTCAGTGGTGGTAGGGGCAGCGGTGGTAGAGGCGGACTCAGTGGAAGAAGAGGCAGACTCTGAGGCAGTGGTAGACTCAGAGGCGGTGGTAGAGGCAGTCTCAGAGGCCGACTCGGTGGAGGTGGAGGCAGACTCGGAAGCAGACTCAGTGGTAGAGGCGCTCTCGGTTGTGGAAGCAGACTCAGTGGTGGAACCGGCCTCAGTAGAGGTGGAAGCAGGCTCCGAGGCAGTGGTAGAGGCAGACTCGGTAGTAGAACCAGCCTCAGTGGAGGTGGAAGCGGACTCAGAAGCAGTCTCAGAAGTAGAGGCAGTCTCGGAGGCGGACTCGGTAGCAGAGGCAGACTCAGTAGCGGAGGCGGTCTCAGTGGTAGAACCAGACTCAGTGGCGGTCTCCGAGGCAGTGGTGGATGCAGTCTCGGTAGCGGACTCTGTGCCAGTAGCAGACTCGGTCTCAGAGGCAGTCTCGGTGGTCGAGGCACCCTCAGTGGTGGAACCGGACTCGGTAGCAGACTCGGTAGCGGAGGCAGACTCAGTAGTACGAGCCGACT
>NKCI01000323.1:0-32060 GCA_003946985.1 Fusarium duplospermum | reverse complement strand
CTTCAACCTCCACCTCAACCACAAGCTCACGCTCAGGTCCAGGCTCAGCCTTCCCCCCAAGGGCAGCCCCAACCTATCCAATGGGCACTCAAGTCAGCTGTGCTCTTCCGCGCGGGAGAACTGGTCTGGTATCAGAATGGAAACACATGGCGTCTCGGTGTCATAGCCGCGTCTGCGAACGGACGCCACGAAGTGATGCCGATCGGACATGGCATCGTTCAGCAGAACAACGTGTCCAAGACCGACGGTGACATGCGACCATTCTATGCGTTTACAGTTCCGCCAGTCACCCTGCCCGAGCTCAAGGACAAGGAATTTGACGGCGTCCCATGGGAACCATTACTAAAAGGGGCTGCGGATGGTAACAGACGAGAGATGATTGCCCTCGATGCCTCCAAGATGGCCGCCGTCAAGATCGACTACTCCTACTCCCTCTGGTCTCCGCTGTCAGAGGACCCTAACAGTAAGCCTGTGACCTACTACGGCTGTTTCTTTGGAGCGGAGCGGGTCGAGATCGGCGACGCTATGCGGCTGAGATCACTCCCAGCGGAGCTCAACGTGCCCGCGGAGACGGGTGTGCTCGGCCTACGATTCATCTTCACGACAAAGGACTTTCCAGGAAACGTCTTCTTCCGCGGGCACATCTACCAGCTCGTGTCAGAGGACAAGCCCAACATTGTGCGCGAAGAGCACCTCCCGATCGCGCTGCGGCTCGAGAGCCAGTGGCGCCACTCTGTGGGAGCGCAGCGCTGGCGCTACGCGCTCGTCAAGGAGAACGTCGTGTTCAAGGAACAATCCATCCGGGGTCGCTTCTACCCGACGCAGCGCCTCATGCCCATCCTCAACCCGGTCGAGTTCCGTGACGCCGTGTCCAAGGGCCGGGTGGATGACCTGTACGCGCACCTGAACAATCGCATGGATGGCGCCGGGAGGTATCTCGGCCGCAAAGTGAACCGCATCGGTACCCTGGGTGCGTCGGTGACACATACGGCTAGGCTCAACATGGAGCCGTTTATCAGGGAAGAGCTTAACGAGAAGGCTATCGAATGATTTTTGTTCCATGGAAACTCTCTGGGCATGTATTCCAGAAGCGTCACTTTTGCAAGGGGGGAAAGATGAGTGAGTGACAAGGGAGCCATGGAAGCGGGCAGGTTTAGGAGTCATGTTATTAATGTATTGTATCCATATTGTAGCTGATATCTTGCTACCTAGTAGATAGTACACCAAGCGAGAGTAGCAAGGTATCATTGAATCAACCATCAACCTTCTATGAGTGTATGATATCGCTCAGCTGTGACACCCAAGTAAACAGCACCAGCAACAAGAATTACCTTGGCACACCATTCTCAACAACCAGAAACACCTGCCTCCTTGGTTCCCTCCTCTTCAAACCCCCCTCCCCGCTGTTTCCGAAACCGCCAGCTTTCTTCTCCTCACGATACCACCACCCAACTGTAGCCCGAAACCCACACCGCTACAAACCCAAACCACGAGACCATCATACACACACACACCAAGGCAGACACACACGCAAAGTGCACAATCTCCGAATCCTCCCAAGCGACCTCGTAACGTGGATGAGAATACCCACCTCTGACAGTCAGATAGCTCACAAAAAAAAAAAAAAAAGAAACAGGTCGGCGTGACTCGGAGTCGCAATGGTTCCTTTCAAAAAGCAAAGTTTTGCATGTGGGAATCTGACATTCTGGAGTCCTTCCAGCCATCCACAAAAGCAATACCGTGTATGCAGACAAGAACCGACACATAGTTATTGATTTATGAGATTGCGGCCTGAAATGCCAGAAATCCACTCATATGCGGTGATACTTTAGAAAAAGCACTCGAGCCATCGTTCCCTTCTCACCCACCCCCCGTACCGCCAGTCTGGTCACGACATTTTCCCCCGCCCTGGGGCAGGCTGGCAGAGGCGCTCCGGTAAAAAGGGAGATAATCCTGGCGGGGTTCTTCCTGGGAACAAATGAAAATGGTGTGGGTATGGTGTGTTGCGTGGTGTGAGGCAGCATGCAGAGATCGCTGTTACACGGGGCATGGGGAGCTATTGCGGCCAACTGTGAGACGAGGGTGAGGTCATGGATGTGCCAGGGTTTGAGGACCGAGGTATGATAGGCAATTGTTGCTATTGTTATTGTTGCATCAGAAGTGAAAGATAATCAGTCGTCGCTCACAGATAGTGTTACTATAATCATGTCGTGAAGAATGACATTGTCTCATTGATTGATGAGAGGAGAGAAAACATTCCCCAAAAGAATCTGTGACCACGAGAGAATCAAGGAAAACACCGCTTTCTCGCTGTCGCCAAACACATTAACCATATGGCCCACCTGCTTGGTATTCATCCGCTCCCCTGCCAGGCCCCCCAGTTCCCCCAGAAGTTCTATGCGCAGCTTTTCGAGACACAAACTCAACCAGACGGCTCGTCCCCAGTGCCGTCCCTTATTTCTTTCTTCTCTCCTCAACTCCTCTTTTTCAGAAAACAAATCAGTGTCCTCTCCAAACTCGCTCCGCTCCCCTTAATACAACTCTTGTTCGTAAATGCGTGTGTAAATGACTGGTGAATGCAAAATCATGGAGGTGGCGCTTGAATGATCCAGATCGTGATGTCGTACGCGTCAGGTAAATAAAACTCCGCCTTCTCTATCTCGTGGGAACCAACAGGCATTCGTAGTAGTATGCAAACCGTCCGCGCTTCGTGTCGGGGCCTGTCAATGGATGCATGCATGCGACATGGGGTGGATGAACCGTGCAACGTAGGTGTAGCCGAATAGAAGTAGAAAGGACTGCTGATGAGGGCGGACAATCTTTCAACTCATCGGGAATGGGTGACTCTTCTTCTGGCAATCGTTTCTCGCTCTCGCCGGTCGAATGTCGTCGTAGGTAAGGTAAGAAAGACCAAAGAAATACCTCCTCTCTTCATCCCCTGACCTGACCCCTAATCCAGGGGATCGGCGCATGCTGCTCGTTATGCCACCTTAAGGTTTTCAAGCCGCTCTTGTAGCTTCTTCAATAACTCCGGGTCTGGTTCGGGTTCGACCTTGCGAGGCAGAACACGAGGTGAGTCGCCCGTCTTCTCTAAGCCACACTTCTTGCACTTGGTTCCGTTCTCTGCTCCAGTTGGGTATACCGTCTTACAGTCCTTGCATTCGTAATGGGGTACGCTACTAGGACCGAATTCATCTCCAGGATAACCATATGGATATTTGTCCTTCTTGGGCCTGCACATCTTGTTAGCAATTACATCACTCCGGGAATTCCAGGTCTTGACGTACGGGTCTCGAGGGCAGTCCGTGCAGCGGACGTGGCCGCACTTCTCGCAAGTCTTGTTACCGGAAATAAACAACGTCGAACACTCGTGGCAAGTTCTGCGCACCCGCTGGCGGGGCTTCTTATGGACCAGATCCTGTCCGCCAGTCTTGCTGGGTCGGGTAAGGACAATCTTCTTCTCGTCAAAGGCGTAAGAGTAGTCGGGAATAATAGGGGCGTTCTCCTTGTTGGCCTTGATAATGGCGGCACGTCGCTCGCGGCTGGCAATAATCTCGGCTTCGGTTCGCTTGGGAGGGTAACGGGTACACTTGGTACAACGAGCGTGCTGGCAGTTGGGGCACTCCTTGGCGGAGGAGAAGGTGGCATTGCACTTGTGGCAGGTTCGGCGGACGCGCATGCGGATGGGCTTATCCATACGGAGAACGGTGTCGTCGGGAGATCCAGTTTGAAGTTCCGAAATCTTGATATCAAGTCCATAACGCTCTCCCAGCTTCTTGGCGCGCTCCTCAATAAGCTGGCTCCTGGTCAGCTTGGAGACGCCCTCGAGGCCTTCGTATCGAGCCTTGGCGTCGGGAGCCTTCTTCTCAGGGGCGGCGGGTTCACTGTTAAAGAGTTAGCGACCGATTGCTATCGCAGTATAGCTGATAGTGTCCTGGTTGAGACGCAAATGCTCCGACACACTCCAAGGAGCACTTTCGGGACACGCATATCCAGGAAAACCATTCAATTCTTGGCGGAAAAAGCGTACCTGGTCTTGACAGGCTCAGATTGGCCGGCGGGAGCGGCCTTGGTGGTGGACATGGTAGACAGACGCTTGTTGGAAGAACCCTCTCGCTTGAGGAAGGTCTTGGTTCTGGTGAGAAGCTTGCTGAGACCCTTCTCCTTCTTCTCCTCCTTGGGCACCGAAGGCCCTGCCTGCGAAGGAGAGCTCATGATGTCGACTTGTTGCGTGTAACTGATCGACTACAGATGGTTGAATCGATGGGATTTAAACGAGGGCCGAATAAACGGGAGCTAAGATCGGAAAATAGTTATGGTTTTAATTGCCCAGTGAGACGACAGTCCGGATGCAGGAGGCAAATATGTCAAGAAAATTGTGGATGGGCGGGATTGCGATGTTTCGTGCAGTCCGAATAACGATGGAGGTTCGGTCGGACCGGGGAGTGGCGCTCAATAGATGCGACTATCGAACGATGGGATGGCGACGGACCAAATCAAGGAACGTCGAAGCGGAAGGGGATCGTGTATCGAGGATTGGCGCAGGTTGAGGCAGAGTTTATAGACCTCCCATGACGCAGACGAATTGCGAGGATGGAGTGGTTGGTTGGAGGTTTTGAGGGGAGGAGAGAGGAGGAGAGGGAGAGAAGGTTCGCAGAGGGAGGATGGGCGAGGGCGGGCGAACTATACTTACTCTGGCTGTCGCTAGCTGGGGCGGCGCTGTAGTAGGCGAGCCGGCGTGGTGGTATCAGTGGGTACAGGCGGCCCGGCGCTACAGCGCTACAGAAGACGGAGGTGATGGACAGCGAATAGCAGGTGGCCCATGGCGGCAAGGGCCCAAAGCACCCAATGCCTGGTGACAAGCCGTACGAGTTTGTTGCGAGGGATCCATGGGAATCCATGACCCCATGCGGGAAAGGGCTTGTGGGGGAGGACGGGGGTGAGAGGGGAGAGGGGCGTGCGAGTCGTGGACAGTGGCCTGTGAGAATTAATCAATCCGGCAGCGAGAGAGACCTGATCTCCAGTGGGCGGCAGCAGAAACACCAGCTGCAAGAGTCGACTTGACACTGGAACCGGGAACTGTAGTGGACGACGGCGGGACCCTTTCCAGGGAGAGGGACGACGCCAAGAAGCCGTCGCTCGGACTCTGGGGACGGGAAGGGAAAGGTGTGGTTTGGCGCGTGGTTCGGGTGGCCCTGGCGATGCGTCCCTCGCTTGGTTCTTTTGGCCTTGGAGGGTGTGTGCGCATGGCCCAGAGGCGCCTCTCTCTCTCTCTCCTCACAGGGAACCTAACCAGAAGAACGACCCCTGTCATGGACCCATGGATCCATTAGCAACACAGTGTCCATCTAACGGAGTTGAGGAACAGCAATATCCTCCGTGGTATTTCCCTTTCCAGACGGGCGGTACACTGATCAGCAGCGCCCTGCTTGTGCACACACAGTTGGGTCGTCCTGGAAGAGGCCTGGTGGCGAGCAGATGGTAGCAAATGGCAGCAAACGTGGATGCAATTGCTCCGAGACCACATCCTTGCGGTCGGCCGCCAGCCGTCAGTGGCAGCATCGAGGCCCTGTGTCGGGCCTGTCAGTGAACCTTTGTCCCTCCAGCTCCCCCAGCAGGCCTTTGCGTGTTGGCGATTCATGTCTCGTCGGTCGCACAAGGCGACACGACACGATAAACATGGGTGTGTGAGTGGACGGGTCGACACCGAAGGCCGGGCGACACGGAAACGGGGAATGCCCCGTGTTGAGTGTGGAGAAGGCAAACCAACCATCGGGTGTCATTGATGAAGGGAGACCCAGAGCGCTGGGAGTTGCGAGTAGCAGGTTGATGAGTTGTGCAAGGCCAACGGATGCTTCCCCCCGCCGAGAGGAACATTAGCATGATCCATGACTCCTGGTTGCTAGCCCAGTGGGGTTTAGTATTAGCCCAACCTTGGGTACGACGTAGGCTCGTGGCCTAAGAAAAGGACACAACTTGACCACTTTTTGCCCCAATAATAAGAGAATCTGTCAAAACGGCAAAAGAAATTATGGTAAAAATACCGAAAGTTTAGGAAGAACCTTGAATTCTCTCAACATATTTTTATCAAACAACTTGACTAGCTATCCTTATTGCTTATTCTCGAATTAAATAGTTTGGTAGCCCTAAGTCCGTCAACATGTGTGTGTCTCAATATTTTCTAGTCGCATCCCAGGGACCCCTATCAAGGAGCTCAGTTGCGTAGTATTGTCTCTAGCTGCAGCTCCTGCTACTCTTGTTGTTTCCACGCGCCGTTCTCTCACTCTGATCAAGCTCGAGTATGGTGGCGGCTGCGGCCAGGATTAGCGGGGAAGGTCCAGATGTTGAAGACGGCACTTCCGGCCAAGGCCAGCCACGGTCGCGGCAACACACAACATCAGACCCGAGAGAAGGGAAAGATCTGGGCCCTCCGACTCAGGCGGCGTCTCTGCCGTGTCTCACAACATTCGTGTGTGTGCGTGTGCGTGCGCGTGCTTGTGTTGGGACGACGAGCGAGACTTGCACAGAAGAAAGGAAAAGAATAAAAACCGTTTGCCTGTCGCCATCCGTGCATCCATTTGGCGAGAAATGCAAAACGCCAGTATGCACCTCCACGTAATAACAAGACCCAAAGCTGGGAACCCTTTTTCGGGGTTGTCCCGAGGAAGAGGTCAGGGTCAGGGCTATGTTACAGTGCACAATGCACAGTACGCCGTTCCTTGGTAACTGGAGCGGTAAGGTAGCAGCAGCAGCAACATCAACGTCAATCACATCATTCTCAACACACACTCTCTCTCTCTCTCTGCACCGGTGGACCGGGCACACCCCCCTTCCTGGGACCCCGCCCAAAGCAAGATCCCAACCAGAACCCGTCCCCTCATCCCCTGCCACTGAACCTCTCGCACCCAGCATGTTCGAGCAAAGCACAAAAGTATCGCTTCTTCGGGGGCAGCTCCCGGCCGAGACGAGATTGGGGACAAACGGGAGGCCATGTCTTGGCCAAGGGTTATCGCGAGCTGCTAACCACTGTAGCCATGGCGCCAGTTTAAACCCTGGGCTTCTCGTTATGAGACGTCACTTCCATCAGTTCCGACTCCTCTTTTGCCGTTGCATTTTACTATCGTTGACGGGCATCGTTTTCCAGGTGTGCTCCGGGCTGGTCGACTCTCCCGGCTGCGTCATCCCCGATGGCGTAGATTGACAATCAAATGTCCGACTGACTCTTTTTGTACCATACCATACCGCAGCCTCAGCTTTGAAAAGTCGGTATGACACCCAATGTCGCTTCCGCCTCAACTCCTATCTCCGACTGCAGCGCAACCTGCGTTTCGACAAAAAGTCAATGACGGACTGTGCCTCGTTTGCATCCCGACAGCACGGGCAACCCCAGGGTTACCATGGGCGGACCACCACCTCCTCGTCCTCCTCCCTTCCCGCGCTCCCGTTTGCCTCAGTGCAAGATGCACCCCTGGATCCATCCCATCCATTGGAGAGAGACTCCGTTTTCCATCAGTCCACCATTCCACTCCTCAAACAGGCCAAGCTCCCCCCCAATCACACGTGGGGCTGGCGAGGAGTGTCCTGAGTGGCACTCACGGAGGAAATCTTCATTAAACCCAGGCCACTGGGTGCAGGGCGATGGACGTTTGCGCTAAACGTCTGGAAGAACCGTTCATTCTCGGTGGGCAAATCAACTTGCCCATCTCGATCATGGAAAACCATGGCGATGGAAGGGTTCTTTTGCAAGCTGCTGACCTGTTCCCTTCGCTAGCGAATAAGGGCCGAGAGCCCGCCTGCAACGCGCCAGGGCAGTGTGTGGTCGTGGTCGCCATGCGTTGCCTTGCTTCTGGTGGTTGCGTACGTGCCGAGGCACCGCAATTACAACTACACGCGCAGCAGCAAGGGGCAGGCATGCTTACAGCACACACATCAACGATGCAATCATCATCCCGGCCGAGGGGTTCTAACTTCTCACTGCGCGCAGTAGCTTGGCCTACTACTGTGCCTGCGCCTACGCCTGTCTGTCCGCTGACGTTGTTTGACCGAAACTCCGCCCGAGTTTTGTCGGGTCATTTTGTCTATCTCCCTCTGTCTGTGCTTACTGCCGAGATTAGCAATCGCATGGCAGAAAGACAAAAACCCAAATTTACTTAGAAATTGTCGATTCGATGCAATACGCAGAGGAAAATGTCCGAGGAACCGAATCTGGCACCCATGTCTGATCTTCCCGCTTAAAGATGCAAAAGCGGTAAACAACTCATCCATGACAGGCAAGCACTGTGCAATCCTTGAGGCTTCTGGCACGGAGGTTCAAGCCCAGTTCGCAAAAGCGCGAGACAGCCATGTAATGTATGGATGCGAATAGGGAATTTCCTCTTGCACACCGTACTGCACTGCACTGCGCTGCACCGCACCGCACCTCGCACATGGTCGGTGGCCGTGGCACGATGCAACATTCCAGTCGCTTGCAGATGTGGCCCAGCAAGTGAGTGCCTTGCTGGAGGCAGTTGTTGGTCCATCAATTGAGGGGGCATGCGGTTCAAGTTACCCGTTGGGAATTGAATCTAGCACGAGGATTGCTCCGATGACGCTGATTGCCTCGTTGTGGTCTTGTCCAAGGGACGATTGATTGATTGATTGTCTACGGAGTATTGTTGCCACATTCAATAGCCTTGTTATTGATTGCCTACGGCAACTATATCAAGCAAGGACCTCTATCCCTTGATATTTTTCTCATTCGCCTTCCCTTCCCATCCCTTCCCTTCTCTGCTGCATGGCATGACTTGCTTGCATCGTGCCTCCACCGTGGACCGGAGCGCCATGAGCTGATTTCAAGTCTCGCCCGTCCTGCAGATACCCGCTGTCTTCCCGCCAAACGACTGTGCCAACCTGGTGGATCGTCCCGCCCGCCCGTCTCTTTTCTCTCTTTTCATTGGAGCTTGGACGGGGGAAAATATTATTAGCATTGGACCTCTGGAGGATCGACCATGGGAGACCGAGCGCCCACCCCATTCTCCTTGGTCAAAAATCAAAGATGGATGGATCCTGACGCGTTCTAGAGTGGGAGTGGAGGAATAGGAATACCGGACTGGAGATGAAGGTTTCGGGCTAACTCGAGGGAAAGATTCGAGAGGCTCCACGAACCACTCCGGCGGTAAGTTTGTCGTCAGAGACAGCCCGACAGGCCTGCACTTGGGCCAGAAATGGCAGCCGTCCAGAAGAGGGGGAGCGGGAGGCGTGAGTTCGGGCCCAAAGCTTGCCTGTCAATGGCTACCTACCTACTCTCATGAGATCGAGCCATCAGTCGTGATGCTGGAATCTTAGATCCTTGTAGCCGCCGCACTTTGGGCACCTAAACACCGACTGACAGAACCTTGTGCTACTGACACTTGAGAGACATACAGGCAGCCGTTGATCCGCCCATCAATGGCCGCCGGTGGCTTCATGTGTGCGCGCCCTCTTCAAAAGGTCTTTGGATTCCCAGCAGTCCCAGCGGGCCGGTTTCAGCACCTGAGACATGGCCAACAAGAAGCTGACAGATTCTGGACCATTGCCACCGGATCCCGGCGCTTGCTTATACTGTACACGCCTGCCTGCCTGTGAATTGGGTGTTGGGCTTTCACCGCCCTTGTTTGTACTCCGTATACCTTATCTAAAGTAGATCACCTGCGCGCGAACCTCGCCGTGCGTGTGCATCGTAAGCAAACCGGAAGTCAAGTCACTGTCAGAGGTCTATAGTCTCTCCTACCTCCTTCTATCCTCTGACTAGTCTGGACCGCCAGCTGGGGTTGGGCATGGACTAGGCTTCGTTACACATGCCACTGCCTTAGTCGCATCTCTCTTGTTTTTCTCAAGACATGCTCCCTTTGTGATACTATGCTTGATCGTGGTGGGAGGAATGACCCAGTTGCCGTATCCGTCTGCGCCCATCAATGACTTGGAGAGGAATTGCCATCACCAGTGAGGGTGAGAAACTCAAAATCAGCGAATACAGTGCTCACAAGATGTGTTCCGTTCACTCTGTCATCCATGTAGTTTTACAGCTCTGTGGTAGCTGACACTTCATCGCTCCAAGCAGGGGGGGCGCATAAACCTCTGCCCAAGACTCCGGACTCGGCGGGATCCTTCCTATACACACAAAGATCTCTAGCTCTTCGATGTTTGCCGGTATTGACGCCAAAAAGACGAAGGTTACACAGATTGCATTACTACATGCTACAGGGCAATCATCCTCCTTTGGGATACTGTTTGTGGCGACATTCCTAGAGCTGCATTCTTCTAGCCCTGCTTGCTTCCGAGATCCTCGAGTTTACTAGGGAGGCAAAGGTATACACTTCCTTGGCATACTTGCCACATCAAGCCGGTAGAACTTGATCACATATCAATGCCGCTTCCTACAATCATCTCTTTGAGCCGTGTAGCCGCCGTGGGAGATCAGTTTTCGGCAGTTGATGGTCGCATTGCCTCTTGATCCACTCGTTTGAGAATGTCTACCCTGCGATGTGATGTCCGTGGTAATTCTATCTGCATATACTCCAGTTCAAAGGATACGGCGTGGATTCCTTTGATCTCCTTTCTTGCCATGCGAAACTTAGATGGTCAAAGCCGCTGGATGGAGTGTGTTGTCAGTACTCATCACTCACTCTCTCCCCCTTGATGGATGCCATGCGTTGTGACTGTGCCCACTGCCACTACAACATTTGAGAAATATGTTGGTCTTCAAAGGCCCTTTTGCCAGCCTCATATTAAAAAAATCCCAGTCTCTCCACCTTGATCCCACCTGCAAGACGAAAATGCCACGGACGGAGAAGAATGCACATACCTCGATGTGTGGACCACCACCTGAACAATATGGGAGATGAACCGAGACCATGGACAGGATGAAGAATATCAAGGCACGTTCGGTATCAATTGAGTGATAAAATTAATTCGGTATTAAATACAAAATAGCTGGAGATAGAATGATATATGTAGACTCGAGTTGTAAGCCACGGAAGAGTGTTTGTATTCGTAGTTGTTTGTTTGTAGTTTTACCACCATCCATCTGTGCTTGGAAAAAACAAAGCTGCCCCGCTTGGATCATCCAAGGCACATCGGATTACCATTTGCAGTTATAGAGGCAGTAGATGATTGGAAGGCTGTCTTTGACTGCGCGAGTAGCGTGTTTCGTATATAGAGCTTGCCGGGCCTTAGGACTTTAACGATTCTACGTTGCGGTTGTGCCTCATCCGAAAGGTTAAAGATCACATGGAGATGCTAAAAGACGCCATCTCTATTACACTTCTCTGTCTTCGTATACGCCTCATCAGCAGACTCTTGCTTCTTGGCTTAGGAACTGTGGTTGAAACGTGTGGCGCCGCCTTTGACGCTTTTGCCGAATCTATTGTTTATACGGGCATCGGCTGAACGGGAGAGCAGTTAGGTTTGCTGGTGATGCTCGTGCCTAAAATGAAAGAGGTAGGGAAAGCGGGTTTCCGCCATGACCTCTTGTTGACAAAGCGAGATTGAATTGATCCGGTATTCCGTATAAGTGACGGGAATGGCGGTTAGGTTATACGATGCTCAAGAAACACACTTTCGCGTTATTGATTCGTTAAGGATCTGGGTGGGTGTGGAGGACAACCTCGTCAACGCCGGATGCGCTGAGAGATGAGATAACTCACCGGCATGGATGTTTACTTGATCAGTAACCTCTGGTTGTTGACACCTGGATCGGAATTACTGGCTCGTGCCCTCTCTGACTTGAACGCTTTCGACCAGTTATTAGAAGCCCGCCAAGACTCTTTGCAAACCCAGACGCCATCTTCAATGCGCCGAATGGCGTCTGTTTAAAATGCCATGTGGCGTTAACATGCGCTGCGTTGATTGAATGCTTTGAGTCTCGTGTTCCCAGCCAGATATATGTATGTGTTTTTGTTATAGTCCCTGGGAACTCGTTAGAGCACACCTTGGAGATGTCACTGGGAACTGGCCTCTTTGTCCTGAGTCGAGACCCTCTGTGACTTTCCTTGGAATAGTAAGCTACCTCATATTTTCTGGATACATTGCTTGAAGCAGCTTCTCTCTAGCGATGGTGAAGTGTGTCTGGTTCACGCATTTTTACTAAGTAAGGCAGATCAGGTTTGTGGTTGTTGACATTAGAATGTTTCAACGTGTTTGGCAACTAAAAGTTTACAGTCTTAGCAACATCCCAAGTGAGAATACGGTTTGTAAGGAATAGCAAACTGCTCAGGATCGGCGCTCATGTTCCCTGTGCTCCGATTCCGCGGTTTCTATTTTGACTACTCGCCCTCGAGATCCCCGGCTCATAGAATATTCCCTTGACAGTTACAGCCATCTCCTTCATGTCCGGCTTGGTCTCCTTCCGCCCCAACACTCAGGAACTTAAACTCGTCGAGGGAAGAGGCCAAGCCTCCGAGTGATACGCAAGCAACAGGGTTCTATCAGATCATGATTGAAGACGCCTTGTCTTCGGCCAACCCTCCTTGCCCGACAACGCACAGCAAGTATCAAGCGCCAGGCAGGGCTTGTGCCCACAAGCCATGGTGACCTGGCCTGCAGTCCCAGTCCCGGTCCCCGCCCCGTCGTGGCTGGCAACAGCGTTCAAGACGGTCTCGTCAGGCAAAATTGGAGGTGCACACATGGGCCCTCTGCCTTGGCGCCCTCTGCGCGACGGGTCGCCGCCTTGGACATCGACATTGATCCCCTGACTCATTCCCTTGGGAAAAAAAGATTTTTCTCAACGAAAGGAAAGGAGGCTTCCCAGCTGTGCGGGCAGGCAACCAGCGGCAGCCAAGTATCAACGCTAGCTTGCAGGGAATGATGGATAGTTCCACGCACGGCCGCCCGTTATCGAGCAGAGAGTTCCCAGGGATCATGCCCAAGCTGTCAGGTACTTTCTAAATTGACAAACCAGAGGACGCGGGTTCGACGGCTTCAGAGACTGGTGGCCAGGACCCTTGATAGCGGCCATGACAACATTGGCTCACCGGTTCCTTGTGAACTTTGTCGAAATGCGAACCGCTAGCAATCCGGGGAGGGGGGGACACGAAAGGGGGGGTGTCAGATCTCCTGCTCGGAGGTCGATCCCTGGAAAGGCAGGACGCTCGTTGGCCTCCCTTGGACGTGGGGACGACGAGCCGGGGTGCTGGGGTTGGTACTGTACTGCACAGTACAGTGTGCGTGCCTGGTTACCCAACTCCCGCTCCAACCGAGAGTGAATGGGTTGCAGGAGCCGCAGTCAGTTGAAGCCGGTTCAGAACCATCTTGGGCTCGGTGCAGCGTGACTTGTCACGCAGCCTGCAACGCCTTGCTTCCGCGGGCCTCTAGTGCTGGGATGGGCTGATGACCCAATGACCCGGAGCCAGGGCACTCACTGCAGGAGAGAGGCCTTTCTTCCCTGGACGGCATCGTCATGGTGACAAATCTCGGCAGATGGCATCCTTCCGACGACCGAGGCGAGGCGGGCGGCCTGGCCTGCAGAAGACGTCAGAAACTTCAGCTCAACCAACAACACATGCTGATAAAGTTGGATCTTCTCTCCATCCATTTCATTGTTAGGATAACGTAGAGTGGCGCCGCGGGACGGGAGGGCCCGCCGATCCGCCGGCGCCACTGAAACTTCGGCTCCCGTTCAATCCATGTCCCGGCCAGACCAGACGGCAACTCGGCCAAATGTTGACAGGAGAAGGAAACTAGGACAGGCTCACGAGAAGTCAATTATGATTTCGGGTCGATGGATGTGCTAGAATGAGACTCTCACCTATTACGGAGCACCTGTCCTTGCAGTTATCTCCGCAATTAGCCATGTTCAGTATCCCAGACTCCCCATATTTCACCAGTGCTGGCACAGTCTCCTACCTACCAGAGAGCGCCGTTATTCTCGGTCCCAGTTCAGCTCATCTGCCGGCAGTTGGCATATTACATGAATAAGCTGTATCACATCACAGAGCGGATAAATGCCTCGATGACTGGTCACGATGCACTCGTTTCAAGGCTACATGACGTTGCCGAATCCTGCGAGTTGAACTGCCCGCAGGTCCTGGCCATGTGGGAAATCAAGAAAAGAGACCCATCTCGGCCGAGGTCCGGGGACTCTCACAGCATCGTTCCACGACGTTGAAATCTCCAGATTCTTGCGCAGTATATTTCTCAAAGTTTGGGGTTGTCATGTCATTGACATGCCGATACGAAAAGGTGATGCTGTCTGTTTCACCCAGACGGGGTCTAGGGTTGGCGGCCCAACAGTGGAGAGAGAGTCATGGCTTTACAAGAATCATGTTCCAAGGCAGGAATTTGAGATCGGGAATGAAGCTACAGGTTGTTGAGATCGAGGGGGTGTTTCGATAGGGAGACCTGGCTGGGTATCGGGTAGGTATGTTGACGCCCACGCACATAGTTCCACAGGCTGAAGCAGGTTGGCTGGCAGTCTCAGATGATCAGAGACATGCAAATTAAGTCAAGGCAGTGAGGCGGTTGAAGGGATCTCGGTCTCAGCCAGAGTTTCGGAAGACGTCGTTGTATCGGAATTGAGAGTGTTCCTGGTTGATGGGTTTGAGGTCACTCGGCTCAGGTGTAGCTCAGGATGTATTCAGTGAATCAGTGTCCAAGAAGAACTCATCTCATCAGCTCCCATTCGGGCACATCATGTAAGTCTTGGAAGTAATAACTCATCTTGATAAAAAGCCAACGATAATAGAGGACTGATGTTTTCATCCGAGTCCAGTCCCTCGTTCAGCTGGATAGGCAGAAGTACTCCAGGATAATGAAAGCCAAACTTGACAGTAAGGTTTCTGAAATGATACAATTATTAGTATTCGAGATGCACCCGTTTAAAGACTCTCGTCTTCTTCCTCCAGGCATCACCGTTGATGGATCCAACTAAGAGAGAGTAATGGCTCAATAACAGCCATTAGATGACTCACGCGGTGAACTCGAGCCAGTCAACAACGCCCACAGAAGAACAAGAATAAGAACCGGAACTCTTGAATATCACGTTTTCAGACCAAAGCATAGCATCGATCGCGAGAAATCGTCACTTGATCGCTTTTTCGAAATAGAGAAACACGATGTCTTGTTGTGGTCAGCTATTGGCTCCCCCTCCTTACAACCTCTACGGACTCTCTAGCCGGCTCATCATCGGCAACGTAATTTCCCTGCCAAAGAAGCTCGACGCGGCGTCGCGCGGCAGAAAAGACCAACTTGGAACCATCACCACCAACTCCTCCCCCTCGTCGTCAACTCCAAGCTCCTCGCAGCGACACACTCTTGCAGCGCCCAATCAATCTCTCCACCGACTTCAACTCTATCGCCCCGGCGCCCCAGACTGTGCAAACACTCCCTGCACAGTCGTTACCCCTGTTCCCCGAGTTCCACGCCTTCAGCTATATGCAACAAGAGCCTCCCGAGAATCCAGAACCTCTGACTCACCAGGACAATCCCTTTTACACCTCTTCCTCCCAGCATGGCCTCCTTCACCGTGACCCGCGCGGCCTCCGCCGAGCTCTCTCCCGAGACTCGAGTGGTCCTGAGCCGCGCTCTGCTTCGGCCCTCCGCCGGGACTCCGGCCATGACGTCGATGCCGACTTGCTCGATGAAGAGTTACGCCGACTGAGTCTCAGTCATGGCTCGACCGGTCGACTTTCAGCTCCCGGCCAGCGCATCTCCGAGTATGAGAGTGCAATGACTCCGCCGACTCCTAAGAAAGCCCTGGGCTTCAAGGTCACTAAGCGCACAGAGACGCCTTCTGATGGTGTTCAGCTCACAGACTTCCCTAATGGTGCGTTGTCTCGTCCTTGATAACATCGAGCGCAAATATCTAACATGTGATGTCTATAGAGCTTTTGACGCACATCTTTTCGCACTTGCACTCCGATTCCCATGCCGCGATCGCCCTGGTCTCGAAGCGCTTCTATGCGCTCATCACCAGCTCCCATGCCTGGAGAATGGCCTTTCTGCGGTATTTCCCAGGACACGAGGCGCTCGAAGTCAAGACAAACGTGGATATCTGGGCGCATAGTTCACAAGACTTGATCCAGTCCGAGTCTCGATATTTTGCTCGTCTCACGCCCATGGCATCTTGGAGAAAGGAGTACCTGCTCCGTACGCGCCTGATGAGAAGTCTTGCGCGCGGCAAGCCTGGTGCTTCGGCTGCCTCTGGCGGCATTGGCGCATCTGTTCGCTCTGGAAAGAAAACCAGCGCAGTTTTGACTTTCAATTCAAAGCTGCCCTGGCTCGTATCCAGCCTTCACGCTGTCTTTACCAACGGGAAGAAGCCGCCGCGAGCCATCCATGGAGCCGCGGATCTAGGAGTCGCATCGATTAGCGATCCCACCAACGGAAGAATCGAGAAATGGGGATTCGTGGACCCTTTCAGCTCGATGCAGCTTGATGAGGTTGTCCCGAACTTGGTGCCATTTGGCCTGGGAGAAGGCCCTGCTGCCACCCCCAACGTTCTTGATGTGAGTCAGCCTTACGGCCTGCTCGCCGGTGAAGGCTTCCCAGGAGGCCGTGCCTACTTCCGCAGCACCAACGAGAACCGTGGACGGTATCTTGAAGGTGATTCTGGCGTCGTGGATACCTACCCTGATATCCCCAAGATCCCAGAAATGTCTGAGGCCATTTGCAGTGTCTGGCTGTCAAAGTCGCAGGCTGTGCCTGCAAACACCAATTCGATGATCGGGATGCTTACTGGCTCAACCCTTGGTGTCGTATCATCCTACGCTATTGGTGGTGATTCTGGCCCGCAGCGATATCAGGTCGGAGAAATCACCGCTCGATGGGTTCTGAGCCCTGGCGTGCCCATCATTTCCCTCAAGGTTGATGATAATTACAGCCAGAAGCGAAAGACAGCTGGAAGAATCTTTGCAGTCGCCCTAAATGCCCTCGGCGAAGTCTACTACCTGACCGAGACGCCCAGCGCGCAGAACCAGGCAAAGAGCGAGGACATTACCAAGAACGCTTGGTATGCTGGACGTTCAGTATACTGGCACCTCCTCGACTCTACGCGACGTGTTGCTCGCCCGGATGATCTGGACAAGAATGCAATTAGAGGAGCGTACTCACCCAAATCTCCTTCCAACTCGATGAACCTGAGCAAGAGTCAGTTGACTGCTGAAGCTCGGGAGATTGAGAAGTTTCTTCGCCACAAGCCAGCTCACTTCAGGAAGGTTTGCGAGGGATGGGACATGCAGCGCAAGATGGAAGTTGATTTTGCAAGCGACGACGGTCAAGGCGCAGGCGAGAGCATCTTTGTGATCGACTGTGGCCTAGCTGAAGGTCGTCCCGCAAACATTCAACGCTATACTCGATCCCTGGTTCCTCAGGAGGCTCAGTCGTCCTCGGTCATTCTTGCACCGGCCCCTCCAGCGCCTCCTGTTGTTAGTCAATCATCGCTCTTCGGAACAGCGACGGGGGAGACCACCGAGACTCCTGAGCAAGAATCACCAGGACTTGCTTCTCCTGCCTCTGCGTCGTCGCCGGACTCACTGTTGCATCTTCATGAATGGGATAGCTGTCCAATGAACCTGAAAGGCCACTTCCATGCTACAGTCACCAGTGTTGGTCTGGATCGTTCGAATACTTCTGTTCTCACACTCGCCGAAGACCCCCTCTATACAGCTGAGGAAGAAATTCCAGGCCGCAGGTCTCGACTGTTTGCCATTGGAACCGACAATGGTGCTGTTCTCGTGTGGAATGCCAGAGACAACACCAAGGGTACAGGCATCGACCCAGTTCGGCAGATTCAAACTGAGTCCCCCGAAGTCTCCTGCGTGGCGCTTACAGCGTTGTATGTCGTCCACGGTGGAAGTGACGGGCTCGTCCAGGCATGGGATCCTCTGGCTTCCACCCTCGAGCCTGTTCGGACTCTCAACGCGAGGTCCAATGGTCGAGTTCCTCGACACATGATGACAATGAATCCCTCTCTTCGCGAGTCTAGCTATTCTGCGGTTGGCGCCATCTATCTTGACCCTGATCCAACAATCCTTCGTGGCGTCGTTTCCTTTGGCGCTTTCTTGAGATACTGGGCGTATAGCTCTGCGGCCCATACTATGGGACGCAAGCGCCGCCTGAGGCATTCCGACGTTCATGGTCGCTTAGCCAGCCGCCGCCAGGGCGGAGTTGTCACCGACTTCATCGCCGCTGAGGAGGCTGAACTACGACTCGAGAATGAACAAAAGGCCAAGGAGCGGGCACGCCTGCAAAATCGTTTCGGCGTCGGTGCACTTGGCGACCTGACGGAGGAAGAAGCTCTGCGGTACGCGCAGATGGTCTCTGAAGAGGCATTCCTCGAGGAACAACGACGAACAAGCGACTCGGCTGCCGATGCCAGTCTTGATACTGCGTCGACCTTTAGCGAGACCACTGTTGATACCATCACCCCTGAGCCGAGCATCACTGAGATGACTCCTCCCACAGCTCCTGGGGAGGATTCTCGTCGAATGCACAACGAGGACGACTATGAGCAGCAGATCCAGCAAGCCATTCGTCTTTCACTCATGGAGGGCGTCAATGAGAATAGCCACTCACCACCGGCAATGAGCTCGGGCGACTACGAATTCTCCCTTACGTACAAGGCCAAGCCCAGCAAGAAGGGTAAACATTCAGGGCTCAGCTCGCCAGGAGCGTCCAAGACCGGCTCATCCAGCCGGGCCGAGCCACGCGACTATGACCTTGAACTCGCCCTCAAGCTCAGCATGGAGGATTCAGGTCATGCTTCCTCCGACGTCGGTCTTGGCGTTCAGTTTGAGGAGTTCCCGCCTCTGGAGACGGAAGGTGTTGGGAAGGGAAAAGGGGTGCAGAGGTGGTGATGGCTCGCTGAGAGATCCGTGTGTGCTTGCGTTTGCATTTTCAACCTTTTTACTTCTTGCTGCCGACGAGTCTGATACCCATTTCATTGGACTCTTTCGCAAGCATTCGATTATCTTATTTTACTTCTCGGCCTCTCCATGGCACCCTTTAAAACCATAGTTATACATTTTACCTGGACATCGCATCTTCTCGTTTTATTAGTGACATGTGATCTGTTGACAACTCACACACACACCAACACTGACGTCGAAACAACAACCATCACGATCGCAGACAGCTGAACCTTGTCCCCCCTGTCAGCACCAAATGAGAGCAGCCTCAAATCACCAGCCGTGACGCGTCGTCATACCGTGAACGCCCCCGCTCGTATCCTCGTGTCGATCATTCCTGCCAGGCACACTCGAGGACAAAGAATGCCTCGGGACGGCTCGGACTGGATGATTCAAAGTTTGTCTTTGGGCTATGAATAGGGGGAGGGGAATGCCAGCTCAATCAAGGTAACATGATGATAGGATGTTATATCGTGGTCAAATATGATCTCGGTTCAAGTCTGAAGATAATACATTACTATGGTACAATACAATATGCCGCATCCTGCGGTTTCCATGTGCTTATGGCTCGTATTTCCAAGAGCCCCGTCCGTTGCCAGGTATTCGTCATGTCGTAAACCTACATGCCCAACCAGAGCCAGTCTTTCCCGTACCATCCGTAGTATCCCTGACATGTGCCCCTTAACCTGGGTTTCCATTCAAGATGCCGCCCATCCAAGCCATTTTGGCCCATATTAAACCCAAATCCAAATCCAAGTCCAAACGCCAATCGCTATGCAGAACCCAGTCATTCCCCCAGTGAGACCAAACCGTAGAGAAGCCGCACCATTATCATCATCGCCCTTCCCCTTCCCCTTCCCCTTGTCCTTGTCCTTGTCCTTGCTCTTATCCTTCTCATCTTCGTCTCCGTCGTCCTCATCATCTTCATCATCCTCCTCGTCTTTGCTGCTGCCCTTCTTTTTCGCCTTTTTGTTGGCATGTCCAGTCTCAGTAGGGACGCTATCTGTCCCTGTTGCTGTGGCTTTGATCGTAGTCACAGTTGAAGCTCCAAATGGGTATCGGACTCTAAGTGTAGAAATGGCGATGCCACTAGGACCGATGGTGACGGTCTCGCCGCCAATGACTTTTGTGGTACTCTTGGCGCCAGGCCCTGCTGTGAAAGTTGTCCCATCAATGATGACCCACGAAGGGCTGACCTTTGTGATGGTGGCACCACCCACGATTTGATATTTGGTATCAGTGGCTTTGGCACTGGCACCACCAAGAGTGGTTCCCTCGACAACAATACCAGAAGGCCCAATGGTAATGGTGTCGTCGTCGACGACCTGGGTCGTCTGTGGTATGCCTGGCCCGTATGTGAGTGTTGTGGAATGAAAGACATAGACAGACACGCCAGATGCAGTAACCATTTCGCCTCCTTGGATGATAACATCCGTCTGAGGTGCACCGACTGCGCGGTAGGTGAGAGTCTCGTCATCCACCACGATTGTACCCGGCACGATAGAGACTGGCCGTTCCTCCACTCTTGCAGTCGCACCAGCCACAGGAACCTCGATCCTCGTCGACATCCCGACAAAAGGGAGCTTGAATGTCGTGCTGCCAACGACAGCCTCTGACCCCGAAACAACAACAGGCACTCCTCCGATGGTGGCCTTGGTAGGAGTGGCAGCTGAGACGACGCTTCCCAGAGGCTGTGGTTTGTTGACTGTTACCCCTTCACCAACAACCTTGGAGGGGAAAATAGTGAATGACCCATGGTCTGCTGTCGCCGTTGTCGTTTGGCCTGGCTTCAGATCTGAGAAGGTGTGGTCGTTGATAATGACTTCTGGACCTCTGGCGGTCACGCTGAATGTTCTTAGCGACTGTACCTGCGGTTGTGGTTGAGGTCGAGGTTGGGACTGTGATTCAGGTCGTTGCTGCGGCTGTGACCCAGGTCGTGGCCGAGGTCTTTCGTCTTGGTTGTCCCCCCCAGGTTGGTGATGGTCTGAACCTTGAGGCATATTAGAGGGACGGGCCATCTGTTTCCTACTTACTGGAAGTCCATTGACTCCCTGAGACGGCCGGTTGAAGCGTGGAGGTGGTTTTGAAGTCACAACGACGGCTGGATTCTTGTCAGTGGTGACGAAGGTGACAGTCCTCCTAGAGGATGAAAAGGTTTCCACTGGCTGTCCAGGTTGCTTGGTGGTTACACCGAATCCTCCTGATAGTTCTGGTGGTTGTGGTTGTGGTTGTCCAGGTTTCGGGGCAGAGGTAGGCTCTTCCCCGCCAAGCACTTCAGAACTGCTGGGACAGTAGTTGGGGGTTTTGATGGCAGGATAAGGTGCCGTGTAGTCACTGTAGTTGCCGAACAAGGTTGTCGTAGCTGTATAGATGATGGAGAAGACCGTGAGTGGCTCATCCTCTCCTAGAGTGGTGCAAGGCGTCGAGATTGCAGGGAGCTCAGTGAGGGTGCCGTTCCCCTTGAAAGTTATGGTGGTACTGTGCCGTCCATGTCTGCTCGAAGTGAATGATCTGGTCTTGTTGAGAGCCCATGTGGTCGGGAATGAGTGACCAGGAGCGTGTTTAGTCCTCACCCCGCCTCGTGAGGGTGCTGGGGCCGTTGAGGCCGCTGAAGGCGCAGGCCCAGCATTGTTGACATCTGTGGTGGGAAGAGAGTGGTCAGACGCTTGTTGAGGCCTGGCCCTATTCGCCGAGCCCCTGGAATTATCGGGAGATGCCCCTGTATCTGGGGCCTGGTTGGCTGCTGAAGGGGGAGCTTTGGCTTTAATTGCAGTGTGTGAAGCTGCATGATGTTCCGAAAATGAGTGATCGTTGGGCACACTAACAATCTTGCTGCCGATGGGAGGCTGTGCCGACGGAACAGAAGATTCAGCCTGATCCTTCTGTCCAGCCGTAGCAGGCTCTTTGCCAGGAAATGGTTCGGCAGCTTCAGTGAAGCTGGAGATGAAAGAAGATGCCCGTGATCTTGAAGTAGAAGTGGAAGTGGTGGTTTTCAATGCCGAGGTTGATGGTGTAAGTAAGCGAGTGGTAGTGTCGCCTGAGGAAGTCGCGACTGTGGTGCTGTTGATTAAGGGGAAGCGCGCAGGTGCCGCCTCACGGTTCACGACGTCTAAGGGCGATTTTAGCATGAATTCGTCTTCCCCTTCTCCATCATAATAAAACTCACCTCGACGCACGACAATTCCATCGGCTGAGTGCACGAGCGCTGCGATCGAGAGCAACGCGACCGTGAGTAGATGCATGCTGGATCTTTTCGCCTAGCACGTCAGGCGCAAGTGAGCCATCGAATCGAAAACGAACGAACGAACGAACGACAGGCAGGCCTCTTAAGCGAGTGATGAGGCCGGGTCTGAGGAGGTAGGTATTCGTCTCGACATCAACAAGTTGATCTCTGCAGTGGCCGAACGAGGTCTGACCAAGTCTGGTCTTGACGTCGTCGAGAGAGCATGGAAAGATGAACCAGAGCCAGAACCAGAGCAGTCAGAAGATGGCGAGGGCCTGAACGTTAATGAACCAGCCGGCACGCTACTGTCCCAACCCACCATCGATTAAACAGCCAAGCTCTAGCGCAGCCTGGCATGGGTTCACATCGGCCGGCACAGGCGACAATGCGATCCCGCCCACACCAAGCGACTGGGGCTACTACCGCAAAGGAACTGGGGCCGTCCTGTCGCTGGAGCCGGGGCCTCCTTGCACTGTTTCATCCTGCCATGGAGGCCGAGAGTGTTCATTCTCTCGGGAAGTGTCACCCACACACCGACACCAGTACCAGCGGCGTATCTTCGCGGTCAGTCAGAGGACACCCGTAGAGAGACATGATGGACTGGTCTAGAGCAGAGGCGCTGCGGGAGCGTGCAACCCGCGTGGGTGAAGCCCTCCGATATGTTCATCAGACCTGGGCAACATGATTCAATGGTTCAATTGCTCCGAAAGCCATGTTCAACGTTCTCTCCAGCTCTGATCCTCAATCCTGGGTCCCAACCTCCACTGCGCTGGGAAGAACCCACAAGGTTGGACCAGCCCAGTTATTGGACCAGGGAGATCCTCCTTGGCAAACCAACACCTCCCTCACTCAGCCTTTTGATCTCTTGGCTAGAGCATTCCCCTCAACATCTGAAATATCATTCGCTCTACCTCATCGGACCGTTCAGGCACGCTGGCTTTTGCTAAGGAGCGAGCACACGTAAGCTCTAATCAACATCGGAGCGGAGTGTCAATGTTCACCAAGATTACATCGCTGTCACTCAAAAGTTCAATACATCCAGCCTGTGGAACGGTGTTCAAGACACTCAGCTCGGAAATCAGGGCATCTGTTGTGCGGGCTGAAAGGAACTGCCGTTGTCTGATGAACTGAGCATCAAAATCAGATCAGGACTTGAAGACAAGCGCGACCAACGCGATGCACGCACTCGAGGCTAGTGTCGACAGAATCCTCCCTGAAGCAAGAAAGGGGAGATGAATCTTAGCGAATCATTAGCGTCGACTGTCGATCCTCAGGTGTTGTGGAGTCGTGAGATGATGGCTTCACCACCACCAGTTGCATTGTTGGTTGATTCCGTGACTCGAGCCCGTGGACAGCAGCTCTCGAATCACGGGGACAACTTCAATGCCAGGGATATATGCATGTACATCCGCTGGACCTGGACCTCCGATTCCGGGCTATCGTCTTATTATCGCACAGAACGATATCCTATGTGGGAGGTTCGAGGCACAACTTCTTCAGGGGTTATTGAGGTTGGACTAGGCTAAAATTACGGTTGTTGGCTGCGGATACTTGCCCTTCCAACTAATCGTCTCCAATGATCTCATTCCGGGGCTTGAATATTCACCGTCTTTGATCTCTGCGTGACGGAAGGAACTTTTCAGCTGCATTGGTGGCGAATAAGGACTCGGCGTCACGGCCTCGGTCTGCCATTGTGGGTTCTGTCGATGTAGGACGGCTAACAGCGCCCTGGTTGTCGCATTTCATGTCGGACCATCTGAGACTATTGATCAAGTCCCGAAACTTGGAGTTGAGAAGTTGACCGACGAGAATGAAGCTTGTGGACCAAGAATCTTGCTACTTTTCATCTCTGCAGTTCGATACATTCCTGGAGATTGCCTGCCGCCTTGGACCCTTTTCTCGCACGCGAGCCACCTTCTTTCTCCAACTCTCTTCTGCCCCACGACAGACAGCATCTAGAATGCGGTCCGGAGATCCTCCCCATGCTTCTTCATCAAGCACCATGCATCCTCTCAGCCCCAAGGCTGAAGAAGCCGGGGAGTCTGATGATCCAGGGCTCCGTTCCCTGTGACAGGAAGGACGATAGATGCTTGTAAGGCCATTCCCTTCTCTCAGCTTGAACCGAAATCCACTAGAAGCGGAGGACCATGTGTCGGTGGTGGGTATCCTTGCAACTTGGACAGGCCCAGCTCGGCGTCGGCGAGTCAGGGTGACGACTGGGCTCCGCTTCTCCCGCCACAAGACCCAAGACATTTGAGGCCCTGTAAGCCGGGCCAGGGCCAAGCCAGGACAGGCCAACCTGCGGTGCAGCAACTCTACGCCCTGTGGCTTTTCTCAGGGAGTGGCACGTCGAACTTTTTGGCTCCCTCGGTCGTCTCACTTTACCATCTCGCGCAGAAAAACCGATGTCCCTATCTCATGAGGGCCGCCTGAATCACCTCCCATCCCCGCTCTCTTGCTTCAACGTACATACGGCGACGCTGGATCTTTGAGAGGCCCATGGCCAGACCCTTCGATCCTGCATGCGGACTTAAACCGGCGTGAACCGGGCCCCGACAGCGCGTTGCGGTCGCTGTCACATCATTGTCGTTGCCCACCCAGAGATTTGAAGTGAATGCCTGCCTGCCCCTGGACGAGGAAAAGTCTCGCCGTTGAGGTTGACGACATCGAAATTTCACATTGTGACAGTCGGCCTCAAGATGTGGACAGTTATCATTGGATCGTCTCTCCTCTTCGTAGCTGGAGCACAAGCCAGTGATCCAGCACCGCTCCTATTATCTCCCAGCCGATGGCAAGTCCCCTGCCACCTTCACTCGACACCAGCGTCTGACCTTCTCAACTAGGAAAGGAATTGATGGCAACTGGTCAACTATTTCCTTCTCATTAGGCTCAAACTCACAAGCTGTCGATGTTCTTGTGAGCACAGCTCTTTCTGAATTTTGGGCTGTTGGATCAGGAGGATGTTTACCTCGTATGTCTGCCCAGCCCACGGTTACCCCGACGCTTCATTTCTCCTCAGTTTGATTGGGACAAAGAAAACTTGGCATGGGCTAAACTCCAACCACATTATCATGCTAATAATTTCATAGGGGAACCTCATTGTAGTGCTGCCCGGGGCGGCATCTATGAACCCGAGGAATCCAGCGACTGGCAATCGTTGGGAACCTGGGAGCTGGGACTTAGTTACCTCGGGTACGGGGGGAACGGCGAGTATGGCCGCGACCGAATCACCACGCAAAGTTCTACCAGCTCGGAGCCATATTCGATGGATGGGGTTCTCATGGCTGCCGTCAACACCACCAGCTATCTCAATGGACTCTTTGGTTTGGGAATCACACAGGGCAACTTTAACGGAACAGTTGCAGAGTCACCACTGACCCAGGCAGTCAAGGATTATGGGTGGATTCCCAGCTACAGTTTCGGTTACACAGCTGGTGCACATTACAGTATGCATTATACGCCCTTCATCTGTTGACTCTAGAGGCTAACCGGACAGGAAACGCTCCCGTCTCGTTGACACTCGGAGGTTATGTGCCATCGAGATTCAAATCGCACAATGCCGACTTCACCTTGCCTCAACCCGATAGTATGGAGCGAGCCCTCGTTCGTGGTATCGAGATCATGCCCGCCAAGGGCGGTGTTGCCCCGGATAGCTGGGGTTCACAATCTATGATGCTCTCAGAATGGGAAACGTCGTTTGATGCTATTTTTGATAGCAGCACCCCGTATTTATGGCTGCCGGATGATGTGTGCGATCAGTTCGCGGCGGCACTTAACCTGACATATAACAGTACCTTTGATCTTTACCTGATTAGCAACGAGCAGTACCGCGAGTACTCCAAGGCTGAGACGTTGTCTCTCACCTTTGTACTGTCCAGCTTTGACAACAACGACAACTTTGGCGATCCTTACGATGTTTCTGGCGTTGTCAACATTACATTGCCATTGAGGGCTTTGGTCAGCCTTCTTCAGTACCCTTTCATGGAAGAGACGATCAAGTACGGCGAACCCGCGGTTCCTTATTTCATGCTTCGGAAGGCACATAACAGTACCACTTATATCCTCGGCCGGTCATTCTTGCAGGAGTCATATCTCATCACCAAGTACGACGAGGGAATTTTTTCCATACATCAGGCCCTCTTCCCCGAAGACTCATCCTCTGAAACCGGATTGGTCGCCATTGAGCAGCCCGATAACAGTCCTTACCCACCACCTTTCTCAGGTAACTCGCGAAATGGACTTTCAAAGGGTGCGATTGCAGGAATTGGAGTTGGCTCTGGGGTGGTTGTGGCTTGCGTGGCGGCTTTGGTGGGATGGCTATGTTATCGTCGCAAACGAAAGGGTTCTGCTGAAAGCGCCACCTCAGAAGACGACAAGGACTTGACTCCCAGCCCGGTGGCTCGATCTCCGAGGTCACCTATTATGCAACTGCTCTGTAAACTCACTCGACGGGGTAACTCGGAGAACCAGACTTCCAAGGACGGGAAGGAGAATGAAAAGATATCCGAAGCCCCCAACACACAGATATACGAGATGCCAGCTCCGATACCGCCGGCGGAACTTGACGGAGATGACGGCACCTCATGGAATGGAGACACGGAATTGGGTACGGACAGCTCGCAAGGCATATCCGCATATGAGGTGGCAAGGCGGAAGCTTGACAGACAGCTACAAGGTCCTGTCCCGGCGTATACACCTCCTGCCGACGGAACCGTGTTGCCTCCAGAGAAGGCCATCTACCAACCAAACCCAGCAAACACTCAGCCGCGCGCATTGCAACGCTCGCCAACTCCTTCGACAGGAACGGCTCCAGAGGGCAACTCAAATCCAAACTCAATACCCCTGCCATCTCCCATGACTCCTGGATTCGACGCAGCTGGCCGCCCTGTCCTCGTGGCCTCTCCGATGACGGCCAACTATCCCGTCTCACCTACTCACGACGGGAGCAACTCAACACCAAACTCGCCCTTCCCACCGTCTTCAGATGGCCAGACCAATGGTTCCACGGCGACGAGGCGGCCCCATTCAGGAGTTGAATCATTCTCGGCGTCAAACACATCGTTGAATGTGCCGCGAACTCAAACGGTGCAAAGAACACCGATCGACCCGTCCAAGGTAGTGTTCCTAGGGCCGTTGCCCGGGAATGCTCGCTTTTCCAGACACGAGACGCCTCGGATCACATTAGATCAAAGCCATCAGGCTGATGATGTTATCAACGCTGCACCGGATGACGAGGGCACCGTGGATAGCTTGGGTAGCAACTTTACAGTGGAGGAGGAGGAGGAGCGAAGGCAAGGCGCACTGACTGGGCGATTGAGCCCAACGACGAATGGGTCATCTGCTCAGGCACAGCCTGTGCGTTTGTCAGGCATGAATCAGACAGCCGAACCAGACACGCCTCATAGTCAAGAACGCATCGATGGGGGCAATGAGCTGGTCCACGTCCCGCAGCTGGCTGAAAGGAGGTACAGCTGGGAAGAAGAGCGATGATATCTTGGAGTGGATGTCTCCCAATATAGCCTGGAGCTATCATCTGGAGTTTTTTGCATTGCGTGGTACTGGTTTGTACTCATGGGCTGGGTCATAGATTTGGTTTTGAGCTCCGGCGTCTGTGGGCATTCTGGAACTGTTATTCGAGAAAGGTACGGGTGCCTCTGGTGACCGCTCGTTGTCATTCCCTATGTTTATATGTATGAGCGAGCACATGTTTTTAATATGATATCAAATAGAATGATGTGATAGTTTAGCTTTCTATTCAAGACTGTCATGTCCATATGCAAAAAAAGGTCATATCTATCGTCTATCGTTCGTTATCCATAATCATCATCTACCATATCTCTTGCCACCACGTCAACGAGGACAACACCTTTTTGCGCTCCTCGGCATCCTCAGCACCCTCCGAGAAGGGCTCAAAGACAGCTCTCTTTGCTGCATCCGCCATCTTGGTTGAGCCGCCGCACACGCAGAAGATGCCATTATCCAATATCGGCCCCTCCAGGCGCTTCGCCTCCTCACGTAGTCGGTCCTGCACGTAAATCTTGGTTCGCTGGTCCCGCGAGAAGGCAAGAAACACGTCGAGATTCCCATCACGTACGGCGGCGTCCCACTCGTCATGGAAAAAGTAGTCGGCATCACGGTTTCGATTGCCAAAGAAAAGGTGCATGGGGGCCCTCTCGGGGTGAGTTAGGCGCTCATGGATGAGAGCTCGGATGGGGGCGAGGCCGGTGCCGGTAGCGATGGCGACAAGGGGACGCTGGGCGTTTTGCGGGCCGTGGATGGGGGAGAGAACAGGCTTGTGGGTGACAGTTAAAGAGGAGCCTGCAGGGAGGTTCTCCAGGTAGCGAGAGCAGAGGCCTTGGCGAGGCTTGCGGAGGATTGTGCGGTACTTGACCAGGGCGACGAGAAGCTCGACACGTGTAATATCCTCGTTTGTTGGATGATCCAGTTTCATGCCGCCGTTGGCAATGCTAAAGTCTCGGCCGCGGATAAGGGGGAAGATATCGAGGACACGCTCGGCCGGGAGTTTGACCGACGTGAACTCTTCAAGGACCTCAAGGATCGACCGCCTGGACCGTGTGGCGTAGTCGAAATACTCATCGAGATACTCAGTCATGGTGAATTCGAGGAGACGCTCCTTGTGGTCAGGGTTGGTGGAGAAGTAGGACATGCTCTTTAGGAAGGACCTCCGGGGGATGGCGGTGAAGTCGATGTTGTTGAGAATAATCTCCCTTAGTGTGCACTTGGGGTCTATGTAGAGGTTCTGCGGGAGGAAATCGCAGAGGGATAGGTCGAGGGGCTTGTCAGCGATGTCATCCCAGCCCATGAGGGTGATGAGTTTCTGAGCGTCTTGGGGGAAGTTCTTGGGGTAGATGGTGAGGCAGTCTCCTGGATTACACTGAAGCTTGACTCCATCCCGCTTGGGTATGTCAAAGGAGACGAGGCGAACATCCTGCCAGTGAGTTTTAGGCGTGAATCTGACGTTGTCAGCTAGGGTGGCGGTCCAGCCGTTGGGGATGGGTAGAAGTGAGGCGGGAGGCAACTCTGAGAGTTGGGGAGAAGAGTGGCCGTTAATAACTTGACTATTTTCCAAGGCACTTTTCAGAGACCATTTGGGAGGGAGAATGACATTATCGGGGATAGGCTTGAGACCAAATGGTGGAGGGTGATGCTCCAGGAGGTGTTTGGAGAGGGTTTCGGACCAGCGAACAAAACTGCCGTCGATACTGACCAGTGTTAATGAAGTATATGTAAGAGGAGTTTCAATAAGTCAACTCACCCATCGGGAAACTGTTCATCAGCCTCAAAGGATTCAATGAAAGTAGTAGCGCCAAGCTGTTCCAAGCGCCTGTTTAGTTTGCGGGCTGCCCAGTTGAACCTGAGACGTGTAAGTCGGTGTCACAGAATAGTATTAACGGGGACACAAACTTAAGATAAGTGCTATCGCCCAGACCAAAGGTCGTGTACTGAACAGAAGACAGACATCCTGGGGGAAGCTTCTTGCGCAGCAGTCTCTTCCAGAAGAGGAGAGAGTTGTGTGGCATATCACCCTGACCGGTGGTTGATATGACGAATATCACAAACCTATGCTGCAAGAGGGCATTCTACATAACGAGGTTGTCCGTCAGTGACTAGGATGCTGGCTGCTGCTTATGGCGAGGCGACCTACCAGATCTACCGCGTCCAGCTCTTCAACTCGGCTCTTGAAGTGGAGTCTCTGGCAGACTCGCCCGAGCTCCTCAGCCATGTCCTGAGCATTGCCAGTCTCTGACCCGTAGAGGATAAGCACGGTCCTGTCCTGAACGGCCATGGCGAACTGCTGCTTCGCTTCTGCTGCTTGAGACTTGGACTCGACTCGAGTTGAAGGAATGGGGGAGAAGCAGGGGGTCCGCTTTCGCAGTTGAAAGATTGAAGGTTTGTTGGTTAGCGCCCGTTTAGTTCCATGTCCGATGGCGGGGCGCCCGTGTGTGGGAAAAAGAGACCTGCGTCTTTGCGTCGGGTCTGTCTGCGCCGCTCGGGACGGGATCTTATCAATCGGGCTTGCTGCTCGGCAAAGCTTGATGAATCAGCCACTGTTTGTTGCACATTAACGATGTTGGTGGAAGGAGTACATTCTATGAGGGTTTGGCTATGAAAAGCAATTGTGCTGATAGCCTGAACAGACTCGGTCAGTGGAATCAGTCGTTTGGTGAAATTACAACCAAGGGCCCCAGGTCCATAACTGGCCTCTGTTTGCGGTGTAGGTATTAGCAGACCGCATTTCACCTGATCCCATCCAACCCCATTTCCCATCATGATTAGAGAGCCTCATGCACGCACGCACACACTCCATCCGCTTCTTTAATCCCCGGAAATCCCATGGTAAGTGGAGGCGCCACAGAAGGGGACGGGTTTGTTCCATGATGCCGGTTTGACCAGGGCCCCGGAGTGCAAGCCACAGGGGGTGCTAACTGCACTGACAGCGGCCGAGTTCTAGAAGCCTCGTTCCCCCGAGTCGCCGGTGGAGCTTTTCACTGCCTCGAGGGACTTGGCTTTTCTTTTCCCGGGACCTGGCATCCTACCTACCTATCCTAGCCCGTTGCATCCGAGCTGTCGGGCATGGGCGTGGGTGTGTGCAAGAATAGCAGCTCACTCATCTCGTTTAGCCATTGGTGGGAGGGAAGCTCCCATTAAGGTCCTGGGGCGCCCCTATTCATTGGGGTCGGTGTCGGGGAGGGCGAACCGGCCTTGTCAGGGGGGGAAACCTCGAGAGATACGGGAGATTCAATCAGCTGTGAAATTATCCAGGACGAGAAGCAATTTCGGCCCTTCAGGCGCCCAGTCAGGAGTATTGTAACGATATCATGCATTTTGCTGTTGTCTTCTGTCCGTACGCAGTACTTTCTCCATGCCAACGGCGTCCACGCGTTTGCATTTCTCTCGTTTCCCAATGAGGCAGCCCTGAGGCCAGGTTTCCAAATAAAGGTGAAAACAGACTTGCTCTAATTGGAGTAGCTGCCCGTGTCGTGCATAAACGCATCAAATGTGAGTTGCGGGACAGCACAGGCGAGCGAGGTTGACTGACGACTGTTCTTCAGCCCCGTGTAAGTCAAACATGGATGGATGGATGGGCAAGACCTGCATCACAGGCACAGAGCGGTGCAGCACGGCACGGCAACCGTTTGCTGTTGATGTCGTGATGGCTGGTGACCGATGACACACGCCGGAAGGACAGCTGAGGTGCCAAGCCTGTCAACAACACGCCCCCCACAGTTGTCCCATCTGAGAACGACGTTGAACCAGCGGTCAACTACAATAGCATTGCGCAGCTTGTTGTTTGCTGTTCGTTCCCACAGGCGGTGTTGGTGTTCCTATAGATGACAATGTATACTTCAATGTCACGAGTCACTCAAACGCTCCCCTATTCATGTTAAACTTTTGAATGACAGATGTCCATCTACAATGCCACAGACCTGACCGATACACAAGGTCGTGACGCACATGCAGGCCCGCACACCCACACGCCAGGCCCTAATACCTACATGAACTGGCACAAATTCACAGCCATCAACCAGTCCAAAAACAAATCAAGAGACCGTCTTCTCTTCAACTCTCCTCCTCCGCTACACTCTACGTCTCTGAATCATCGACAACCTCCCTGAAGCGACCGCCTCGCCTCATCTCGTCTCTAGGTACGTTCCTGCCATTCGTGACTTCAAGTGATCGAGAACTTCCCCCAGCAGGAAGCAGCCTCAGGTGTGCCGGGACCACCAAGCGGGAGGGAATCCACAACGCACACAGCTCGATGGGAGCTTCCAGGTATCTGATACCCATTCAGCGGTGGACGGTACCTCAGTTCCTTGACCGCATCGTGGAGACACTGCTGCTAATCACGATCACCCTCGAGTACCTTCCTCGTGTCGTGTACCCGCAGCCCTCCTCCACTCGTCGCACCTGCCCTGGCCACTTTCCCACTTTCCACATCTTTGCCTGCTGGCTCA
>NKCI01000322.1:0-32222 GCA_003946985.1 Fusarium duplospermum | reverse complement strand
TTATTAGGCTATATAATAATAATAATATAAAGATTAATAAATATTTCTATTACTATTATTATAATATAAGAATTAATATATTAAGTAATATTAAAATAATATATTATTACCCTCTATATATAGTCTTACCTAATTATATATAAGAAGATTATAACCTTTTATTTAAGATTTTAATTATATATATTTATTTTTTTAATATTATTATATAATTAATTTATTAATTTATAAAAAATAAGCTTTATTAAATAAAATATTTCCTTAAAAATCTAATTAATACCCTTTAAAAATCCCTTAGCTTTTTTTAAAGTAATTAATATACCTTTAGTATTAATAATTTATTATTAGGCCTTTCTCCTAAGGAAAAAAGGCCTCTTTAATAATTTCATAATCTATAAGATTACTTATATTAATAAGAGGTCTTTTAAGTCCTCTTAGAATTTATTAAAGCTTTTATTAAAATTAATTTTAATTCTTTATAGTAATTTAATCTAAGTTATTTAAATTAGGCTTAATATAGCTTTCTTAGTCTTATAGCTTTTATTAAAAAATCTATTAAATATAATAAGCTAGCTTATTATATTTATAAAGCGATTTTTATATAAAAAAAATAAAGTTTTAGAGGTATTTTCTTAATATCTTTTTTTTATTTAGTTTATAATTAAAAAGTATATATTAAGACCTTATATAACTCTTTATAATATTAAAAATAATACTAAAAATTAATAAAATATAAAAATATTATTAATTTAGAAATAACTTTACTTTAGGCTTTACCCTAAATATTATATTAGGCACTTTTATTATAAAAAGATTCAGGCGTTTATTCTTATAATCTATTTCGCGCGATGGGGGATCATGCTTCTATGGGAAGGTCTTACCTAGCGTGGAGGGTCCGTACCGCATCCTGGGAACATCCATACTGGGTTTTGCGGCAACCCAGAGATGGACACCGAAATACTAGTTTTATTTTCATCATCATCAATGACTTCAATTTCAATCCACGACGACGATATCCCGATCACTACCTCCCTCATGACTGCGACCCTCGTTACCACTTCTTCTCGTTCTGCTCTGGCTCCCGTAAAATGCAACGGGACTTACAAAAAGATGATCCTGTCTCTACTAGTACCTGAGTCTGCAGTCCTGGACACCCCATTGTGCCCAGGTCAGCGGGTAAGTCAGAAGAAGGCGTTAGTCTTCCCGCTCGCCAGGAAGCTTTAGTGACAAAGACTCAATTTAAACTAGTCAGGGCAGAGTAGGAAATACATCTTCATATATCTCTGTGGCCGTCTCAAATTCTACCTTCATCTCCAAAAGCATGTCTGGCGTATCATCATCGCAGGGCACAACGCGCACTGCGTTTGTGGTTCCAACAACACCAGCACTTTTCTCCTGCTGCCTGCAATGACTGGCCTCCATGCAGTCGAAAAGATAGTTGCCAAACATATCTACC
Source organism: Fusarium duplospermum (assembly GCA_003946985.1). NCBI lineage: Eukaryota > Fungi > Ascomycota > Sordariomycetes > Hypocreales > Nectriaceae > Fusarium > Fusarium duplospermum. The sequence continues at coordinate 30,769 of NKCI01000322.1, read as the reverse complement.
ATGTCTTCAATAGATGCTTCTGCTGCCATTGATATTTCTTGGCCAATGGAGCGACAAACTCTTACTTCCAGCATACAGTCTTCCCCGCTCATGGGATGCAGGTGCAAGCGCACGGTGTCACTAAGTCCATTTCTTAGTACTCCGCCGCGAAGCTCTGCCCGTCTCTTGTGGCTCAACTTGTTGCCAACAAAGATAAACCGTCGCAGTAGAGGCAGCACCTTGTTCATATCGGCCGGTACTGCGATTCGTTTCAAAGAGAGAGCGGCATCATGATCCGCTATAAGCCGTGAAACAACAGCTTCAGTGCCTCTTGGTACGTCTTGTGCTTCACTGTCGTCGCGCTTCCCTTTAGTCTTTCTCGCACCGCTTTCATCCAGGGGAATGACTTGTCGCATGGAAGTCATCTGGCGGTCGGACCAGGCCTGGCGCTCTGGCTCTGGAACAAGTTGCCCTACCAGTCTGACTGCACCTTCTGCTCCGGGGTCAACTTGGATCGGGGAAAGAAATGTCTATGGGAACAAACCAAACGCAGCCATCGCTCTGAGCTTCCCATTCAATGCTTTGCAGTACTTCTGCCAGTCACTGAACAGGTCATCCTTGTCCTCCTTGTATTGTTGTACGTCAAGTTGAGCAATGTATGAGATATTGTGGGTCTTTTTAAGATCGGTAGATATTGTATAGAATGCCAACGGAATTAGATGATCAAGCGGCAAGCTCTGATACCGGCCATCCCTATTGGCGGCGATGTGACGACAGTTGGTGCCGTACCGAACACGACGGACCACAAGATCTCGGAGATTGTCCATCTCGAAGAGGTGATTTCACGCAATGTGAAGAATGGGAACACCATGAGGAAAATCCCTCAGGCGAGGGAGGGGTGGTGGGAAGAAGCGGGGTTGTGAAAGAAAGGCAACCCGTCCAATTTTTGCAGCTGCAAAGATTTACATCTGTGAATATTTGCAAGTGTAGATTTTTGGCTGGTCCGCAAAGCCTCAACCTCCCCGATTGGCCAACGTAGTCTCACCTCCACATAATTTTTGGCATCCACCCGTATGCTGCGGTGGCCACCCTTGGCCTTTTATGCTGGATGCATACCGTGAACTACATGTTGGAGTTAGGCCCCTGGGAGGCTGATCAAGGTTGATGGTGAGGGCCAGGTGTTGTGTTGCTGGTGGGTTATGTATACAATTCTAAGACGTTGGCAACATCCCTTCTGTTCGCGAGAGCAACATCTTTGGACCGAGGCTTCTAGCTCGTTTAACTAGTGGTCTCTTCGTTGGTCACTTGGAGGCAAAGGCCATGCATTGCCATACTTCGACACTCAAGTTTCTTCTCTGACTGTGACGGGATGGATGACAAGGCTGTGGTCTGATCGGCTCTGTGCCGAAGTTACAGCACCATTATCCAAATTCATAGACTTATCTCCCGGCCAGTGAACCACTCCATAATTCCCTCTTTGCCTTTTCCTCTCTGATCCGTTGAAGAGCTTTCTGACGAAACGTGTACCTCTCTATCAGAGCCTCAACTTGCTCGTCAACGTCTTCTGCCGCGGCCTGTAGATTCTTTTCAACCCGAGCATACTGAAAGTCGATTGCAACGAACCTGTCATCGCAATATAGCATATTCGTAGGGCTCACATCCTCGAGCAGGATACCACTCTCTAGCGGGCACGTGAGCTTGGATATGAGCTCGTCGTCTTCCATTAGGGGCATTCGATCATCCATCATGGTAATGCCTCCAACATCAGAGAGAATGAGAGACCGGGAGCCATCCACGTATGTAACACCGTAACAGTTTGGAATATATTTCCCTTGCAGTTCCTGAAGGTGTTGATAGACCATGTATTCATTGTTGAATAGATCTTCGGCCTCTTTCTTCATGACCACTTTCTCGGGAAGGCCTTTTCGGGTCTCGTCATCGAGAACTAGGCGCAGAACGTGTGGAAAGTTGTAGTGAGGGCCGCAAATCTGACCCCCATGTCCAGTCACCATACAAGAGTCGTATCGAAATGAAATCATCTAGTTGGCTTTTAGCAAACATACAGTTTCGTACCGTTGTACCTACCTCCTCCTTCATGGCGGCTGAAAGGTGGAGATTTTCAAGAGGGAAAGTTTTTCCAGCGGGAGGAGAATATGAGAAGTCATCTTAAAAAGCAGAGATAAGTCACATGGTTTGTCTCAGACATTGTTGACGAGGTCCGCACGGAATCGCTGCATTTGTTTAGGTACAAGGGAGTAATTAGGTTGAGAAGAAAACCAATCCAACACATTTTCTCCTTTCCTCAATCCGCTTCACATACCAATCTCTTCAGACATCTCCTAGCTCGAATTCAAAAACCTTTTCCACAATGGGAATTAGTCCAGCACGCACTGCCCGTTTTGATCGATCTTCTGGGCCGGGCTTCGATCTTATCTATCGGTTATCCCGGCTTCAACCATGACAAAGAACACATTTCCAACACATCATAGCATCATATCCCAATGCTAACACAGCGGGGCTAATGTGTGTATAAACAACGATCGACAGAGTGGAAGTGCCCGAGAGAAAGGCTGTGATCACGTGTTGCCTTCGTCACATCAGCCGCTCGAAGGACTGTTTCATAAAAACCCCGCAACCACGCCACACCACGGATCAACATTGTCTGATCAAGCAGGTTTCCGCAAAGTTCCGCGCGTATGTTCGTGACTAGTCTGCGTTATTCTCCAAGCTGACCTACGTACAGGTTAAGAAAGAAAGAAACCCCGGGGGCAAAAGACAATTAATATGCAAGACTGTACTTGATGCGATGGCACCGGAAAGAAAGGCAACTTTGACTGTGGGGTTTGCAACGGTACTGAAAAGAACCCGGTATAGGAAGACCCTTTGAGCCATCTGAAATGCCATTAGCATCGTCATCACTCTCCTTCGACCACCCCGGTGTAGGTGTTTTAACGCTGTCTTTTCACCAGACGAGAAGGCACATGAGAACAACCCTGCCGCTGGAGGACTACTGGCTATGCAAGCTTGTATAACGGCGAGGGGTTGGCATGGTTTGGCATCGAACTGGCTCATGCACCTGATCCAACATGCTCACAAAGGAGCTTTTATCACGCGCGCAACGACCGGTGCTCAAGGTGAGGGTCTGGCAGGGGGATACCAATGTCGTGCTTAGCTAGTTAGCTGTGACATTATGCAGCGGCCCAATTCTCAGCTCAATAACTACTGAAGGCGCTGTTTCCAGGATTCCGTCAGGATATCTGGTACCGAAGTGTAAATAATATGGAGTTAATAGTACTGGTCCTTTATTCAGGTATCTTACATGTCTGACTGACAACATTGACATGAGAAGCGCTCAAGTATAAAAAGCTAATCTGAACAAAAACGGATTCACTCGCTCAGACTAGCCGGGACCGTGTCCCAGGAGCTAGATATTATCTCCCCTCATACTATCTAGCTGAGCGACCACCTACGGAATCAAATGTTGGACCAACTGCTGGGCAAAAAGAAACCAGCAGCGTAGTGACGGGACGAAAACAAGGTGATGGCACAACGGGCAACTTGGAGGTCGGGTGCGAGGCTGAGATGAAAAAACGTGAGCCTGCGATCACGATAAGACAGATGCTTTGGGCATATGTGGGCTTTGGGAGTGGAAAGAGACAAGCTCTAGGATCGGAACAGCGACTGCGAGCAGTGGTCCCTCAATTTGCACCTGGGTTATATGGCATAGCCGCGGCCGATTGCGCACTCATCCACGGGGGTTGCCAACTTTGGCACAATATAACAGCAGAGGACACAGTTGAAATGATGCCAGGAGAGAATGCCAATAGAGTCAATCATTGTCAGATCAAGGCGATCAAACTTACAAGTAGCAATCATTAACCATATAATGTGGTGAAGACACTTTGCGTCTTGTGTATATAGATCTCTCAATAAGTCATCTTATAGCTTCTTCATTCTACCGGTATATCCTACGGATTTCGTCGATATGTATCCTGGATTACACGTCGGTAAGAAACTCAGAGCGCCCTCCCAGTTGGCTTTTTTGGCAAGGCCTTAGGGAAGGAGGCATTTTCCTTCCCTTTGCATAGGTACTGGGGCTTAAATACCTCAAGTCTTGCCAAATCCCTATGCCTCGGCTACCGGCTCTTCGTGATCGTTCGCAGTGGTTGAGGAAGGGGTGGGGTGATATTAACAAATACGGGTACGTACTGCGGCGAAACGCCCCTTTTGCGGGGAAGAACCCCAGTTGCGCGAAACGTTTTTGGATTTCCTAAAATGGCTAGACGATAATTCAACCTGACTCTCAATCTCAGGTTCCTCATTTCCCCCACTGCCAACCAACAATGCACAACATCATACAATGGCAGCCCGGGAAGGGAGGGGCGTCCTCGAGGCCTGATGCAGATTTAAGGACCGACGTTATTGGAATCCTCAAAAAGATTCCCAAGACCGAAGATGGCTGGGCTCATGGTGTGCCCCAAACTGATGAGGAGGTTGCAGTGCTATTTTGCAAGCTCACCTTGACCAGGCAGTATTCCCCTGCGAGCCGCAAGATGATGTCTTGCTCAGACCTTATCACGGAGCTGGCTAAAACCCTGGATTCAGGCCAGCAATTGGACGTCATGATCCTAATCGACGCGTGTGAGGTGGCGGCAAAACAAGGAGAGTTAAGTCTGGACCAGGCACGTAACTTGGTTCGTCTAATAGTAGACAAGCCCGACAAATCACTCGACGGAATGAGATGGGGGACCCAAAGATTCATACGAATGCTGGATGAGCTCCATATCCATGGTGTTGTCGGTACCCGTGCGTATGAGGTGGCCATCCGCCGTCGTTCGTCTCCCTGCCTGCCTGGCCTGACCATCTGCTAAGTTGTGATAGCAAATGCGCTTTTCAGACTAGCAAACTTCACTGAGAGGCACATCCAAATCCTTCTTGAAGAATCTCGGAGCATCTACCGGCCTCAGAGACAGTTAGACTCAACTTGTCTCCGCGTTCCGAATATCGTTTACGTGCTTTTCGCAGGGCGCTTCAGGTGGGCGATCATCGTTAGCACATAGGGCGCTATGCTAACCGGGAAGCCGGGACATGATTGAGGGTGTACATCGGCCACAGGGCCAAGATCCAACGGCTGACCGGCTCTCTCGCCGTGTTGATTCATTTGCCGTGTCCATATCCCTCGACAAGGCCTTTGAAGAGGACTTGAACATGGCCAGTAGGGAAGTGGTTGGCCTAGCACCTCTACTACAGGGTCCAGGGCCCCATGACTTGGATCTCCCTGACTCGTTCCCAAAGCTTCTCGACTGTCTCAAGACCAAGGAAGGTAGCTTCTAAATGCGGACCTGCTTTCCTCCTACTAACCAGCCAAAAGTGCAGCCTGATTACCTCAATCGCCGAGAGCCGGGGATGGAGAATCGTGAACATGAATAATTGGAAGCCTCAACTATTTCGCCTGGAGCCGCTTAGGTCTTTGCCAGTATCTCAAGGTTATATCAGCGCCGCTATGCTCCTCCAAGAGGGTGGTGCGGTCACTCTGGTTGATCACACTGAGAGAGAGATAAGGTGGGAGTCGGGCCAATTGTTGTGCTACGTCGGGCAGGGTGCACTTAACAGAAACAAGTGGGACAGGCCGTTTGGCCTATTAGTTCAGCTCGCCGTCGAGGAAAACTAAGGCGGCCTAGTCTTGAAGCACCATATTGGTGATCCTACCCGTGATAGGATGGGTACTGGAGGGTGCATAATTAGGGAGACAGATGGGAAAAAAGGAAGGAACGCTAGCCAAATCGAGACCCCTCAGGCTGCTCTTGCTGGTGCTCGAAGACCCGTCCAGTTGTGCCAGGCTGGTCCGCGTACCAAGGGCCCCCTTCAAGCTATAGGGGGACTCGTCATGCGAAGAGCCGGGACAGGGGAGCTATCTTTCTGAATGAACATTTTTCATTTGCCTCAGTAATCCCCATTCTTATCATATTTCGCCGAAGGGGTGTCACTATACTACTATCGCCTTGATGGGAATGGTTCGCCAACAACGCCTCCCCCTCTCCACCATGCTCGTGCTCGTGCACCCTTCAAAGAAAGGAAGCGACAAGGTACCGTGAAGATACCCTGGCGGTCCAGGGGCGCCAGTACACCTTCCAGATAATCAACACTGATATCGAGTCTGTTACTACTCCTGGCGACAGCCCGATGGCACTATTTCTTCCTTCACGCTTCATTCAAGAACTGCTCCTATTCGTACTGCTCAACTTTCGTCACCAGTGCATCAAGCCCATTTCTGTCACCGATTCCTCTGCCCCCAAATCGCCGACCGCGGTCTCCGCCCTGCCTGAACCACCCGGTCACACGATATAGGTAAACCCACTGAGTCTCCCAGCGCCTCGAGTATCTGCTCCCTTAGGACTGTCACATAGACAAAAGATGGGCAAATTCATGACCAAATCAGCTACGATCTGCTATGTCGGTTATCCCGGCTTCAATTATAATAAAGAATACATTTCCAATATATCATAGCATTATATCCCAATGCTAACATAGTGGCCTTTTTTTTGGCCTTTCTGCCACCTGCGGGCTGCAGGCAGTCGAAGACTCCTACCTATCTACACAAGGGGTATTTAACTGCTCTAACCTCCATTTGGGTTCGGCCTGGCAGGTTGCCTGTTGCCCCCCCGCCGTCTTTATTTGGCGTGTTAGGTGGGTGGTAGAAAGGGAGGCCGCTGATATAGTGTCTTTGCCGTAGAAGACAATGGGTATCACTTGGTTAAAAGGATGCGTGGAGGTGATGGCAAGGTGGATAGATGGAGGGTGTTCAAGGGAGTGAAGATCGTTGAAGGCGGAAGGAATGGGCTCGGGATGGGAGGGTTTAGGTCATGAGCATACGGTCATGTCATAGGGTGGAAGAATGTATAGCCTACGCGGGAAGATGTCCAACATGAACCCTCGCAATAAAGATGTGCAGGCGGATCCTACTATGCTCCATCCGTATATTCGATATGCATGTAGCTAGCCACTGTGGATGCGTCGTTGGGCGTAATAACTTCCCGACCACTCCGTCCTTCAGCCAATGCACCAACACGCACTTGTCTCATAATGCCCGACGTGTCTAGCAAGGAGACGATAGTGTAGATGTCAAAGCGCCACTCGGCACCATGAATATCCTCCGAGACAATGGCCTTTTGCGTAACATCAGAACAAGGACCTTGGGCTATAGAGGTCTCTGGGTTGGCGGTGGGCGATGTTGGGGCAGGCCCTACAGGCTCCTGGGCACCGAGGCTCGGGATAGAGACCATGGGTAAGCCTCGGCTTGTATTGGAACATGATGGTATCGGCTGACTGGATTGCTGCCATTGAAGGGTGTCGACAAGTGGTTGAACTGGGGCTCGCACGCCCGGCAATGCCCACTGTTGCATACTATTGAGCCAGTTCTCTCGATGGTTCTCGAAAACGCTGAAAATCCTGCTCGTAGCATCGTTGTATAGCTGCATGTCTTGGAAATGTCCAATGTCCTTGACGGCAGTTGTTGAGATAGAGTTTAGGAGCTTCTTGTTTTCTAGCCTTTTCCCGATCATTAGCATTACTAGAAAGGCAGAGGATGGCGATCATGATGGGTAGGCCACTCACGCGGTGGTTCCAAAAGTTGTAGATAAGAGTAAGACTCCAGGGTGTCCTGTCTCACTAACCAAGTTGTGATAGCAGCTGCCCCTCCTTGCATTTACAGCAAGGCCGGTTGAGAGGCTGGCATGTTCTCCAAGTCCATGTGCCGCCAGGAATGCCGCCAAAGAGTCTGCATGGCCACCGCCGTGAAATATCTCATGGAACCCAGAACGTAGCAGATAAAACTGGACTAGGTATATTCGCAGTTCTATCATGCCGATCAGGGTCTCCTCCTGGAGTCGCTTTGATCCTCGGGCCGGGAGTACCTTTCGGTGCCCCGCGTTCAGGAGCGCCTGTATGGTTTTGTATACTTGGCATGCTACGCACCCGGGAGCTACATGTCTGAAGAAAGCATTCGGAGAGTCGGCCCATCGTTTTACTCTTTCAGAGACCCGGTCATCTTGATAAAATCGTGGTGAGGCTTGACTCGAACCAGCATCAGTTCCGAGGGGCACTTCATGCGACGCATGGACGGTCTGCATCGAGGGTCAGCATAAGCACTGTTCGCCTGTCTATGCAAGGAAACACAATTCACTTCGGGCGGGTCAGCAGCGGCCAGGGCGACTACCGATGAGAGGTCAGCACCCGACGGGCCGTTCTCCGACGCCATTCTGAGCTTGCTAGATTGGACGATGAGCCGAGACAGACTGTGTGGACAGGTGACGCCTTGTGAATAAGAAGGGATCGTGAATCTGAGGTCGTGGAGAAGTGGGTTAATTTCGCACCGCTCCTTGCTTGGTTAGCTTCGCCTTCAGTCCCAGATTGGCTTGGCTTGGCTTGGCTAGAGGTACATAGGCTAGGTACATAGAGCTCGAGCCCAATGATTGCGGGGGTGGGTGCAGGCTGGGTAGGCTGGGCAGTAATTCTCACTAAACACACAGACACCAACTCATTGGGCTTCAAGTTATCTCCAGACCTAAAATGGACATGGTACAGGTGCAAAGATTAGATGATCCTGCCAAGGAGCTTGTACAGAGGTTGCACTCGTCTAACACAACTTTGCAGCCCTTGAGAGAGGTGGGGACTGGTTGGCAGGAATACGTCTTGTCTCAAGAGCTTCGGGGTATTCTGCAATCATTTCGGCTTTGCCACGTACGTCCAGACATTCCAATCCATGCTTGGGCCGTGCTCACCTCGGGCCAGGGAGCATCCATCGCTCGGACACTTCAGGCACAAGGGAAGGAGTTGATCATCAATGAGAAACGCCCCTTTCAGTTCTTCAACAACGGTGGCGTCTCCGTCCCGCTCGACACTCTTATCGTGCTGATCCCGCTGCCCGATCATGGCACTGGCGTCAAGTTCAAAGCGAGAAACTCCCGCACGTGGCATGCCTTGCCATGGGAGCCAGGGACATACATCCGAGTTCCATGGGGCTGCGAAGTGCACGTTGAGACCCCAGGGTCTGCTTTTGGACTAATGGTGGAAATGACCTGGGCAGCCGGGGCCGACTATGCCATTTAAATACAAAGATCACAGCACGGTCTGGAATTGCACACGTCAGGTATTAGCGCCTTATTCTATGAACTTTCATCGTTGTCGACGACTTTGACATCAACATGGCAGCAAAGGTTACCCGCTAGACCATGTTCCGACGTTTCTGGGACCAAGTGCGTCCGCCCTGAGTTGATGGCTCCTGTTGGAAGAATGACCAAGTTCACACTATTTTTCATCGAGCAAATAGATAATCATATGTACATCCCGGTAAGAACGTGGATCTAGTCAGATGTACGGAGTAAAGCTGGGTTTGTAAGGGAAGAGAAAACAACGAACCTCCCAGAACTCGTAAAGCTATCAAACACGGATGAGACAAACAACCTTCATAAATTCATGATACTTAAAACCTCGGCAGGTTGATCTTGCCCCGATCAAATTATCTCAAATCCCGCTGCTCATCATTGGCATCTCCCATCAGAGTCATCTCGTCGCCCTTTCCAGCGCGTGGGAGCAATAGCTCTAGGGTATGACGGAACACTTGCTCAACGTCCTGTACCCTTCCTTCGGCGTTGACCTAGAGCATGGTGAGCTGCGGCTTGCACGTAGTTGATGTCAATGAGACTTCGAAAACAAACCTTGAAGTAAGTGTTTGAGCTGTCCATGCAGAGTTTCTGGGCTATGGCTTGGCCTCTCACTTCGTAATCGTCTAACCTCTTCCACTGCTTGTCACCTTTGTCATCGTCCCGCCCTGATGACGATGCGCGTCCAAGAAGCCGCGACTCGAGCATTGGGCGCGATGCCCAAAACTCAATTGTGTGAAAATCGGGTGACATCTGCAAGCATGAGAGGGTAATTGGGATTGTTGAGTGCGTAGGGGGTAGTTAGATACCTTTTCACAGAAGACAGAATACTGCTCATCATTATACGGGAAGCCATCCAACAGAACAACACGGGTTCCCTTCTCATAGCTGGCATTTCGGATGAGATCCAGCATCAATCCGGCAGGCGCTGGAGTAAGTCCTTGCAGAACATTGCTGGCGCGAGCATAGAATGGTGAGTTACTGTCAGCCGCTGCACAGCGTAACAAATCACCGGCCGATATATGAACGACTCCTCGATCGCCGTAAGCCTCGGCCGCTCGGTCGCATTGGGTGCCTTTCCCAACCCCTGGGGGACCTGGATTGCGTGTGAGAGACATGGATAAGATATGGTTAGGGTACACGGACCGATGACGAATATTATAAGGGGGTGGCTCCTCCGCCGTGCTTCCCACTTATTCCAATTGTCAATGATGCCGCCGGCCTCAGACTTGAGTTCAGGGTCGTTTATCAAGTCTAGATCCTGTCGAAACCCTGCAAAGTCCAGTCCGGGATACCGCTGTTGGTATTTGAATGCACGCTCGAGACGCTGGTATTTGTCGACGTCCTTGACCAACCGAGCCTCGGGTGTAGTTTTGTTACGATACTCGACGCCAGCTTGGCGGATCTCTTCGCCACGTACGGGATCAATCCTACAAAATTCTTCATATGCATCATCTTCTCGGCATTTCTTCTCGGCGGATGAGACTCCATCGGCAGGAGTCAAGTCCCCAATGATGACTTCGGCGTAGTCGTGACACTTAGCTATCTCGCGAGCTCGATCGCCGTTTATCTATCGAGGTTAAGGCCAGTGTCCATTCAACAATATGTTAAGAAACTAACGTCTGTTCGCTTCTCCGAGAGTTGGCCGACGATTTTGACAACCGAGTCTGTGTGTTCGCCCACTGTTTCGCAATCCTCAGCAGGCACGCCTCTATTCAGCCAGCCGGTCCGGGGAAGGGTGTTGAGGGGTTTTAGGACATCGATGAGCCGGGAGGCCTCGCTCTCCAGAGTTGAAGCCATCTGTGTCAAAAGGACTGGGATCAATAAGAGAGTAAGAAATGAGGGAGAGGGGAATGAGGGGATGTAGGTAGGCTCGTACCTAGGCCGAGTTATTTGCGGGGCAAAGTGCATATGACGTGTAAAGGCCTCAATGGATCACTTCTGCATGAACTGGGAATGGGACTTTCATTTCTTTCATTATGAAGACGTACTAATGTGTCAAATATTATGACATCATGTGATCTCCGTTAAATAGCCAACTTTCACGTCCAGAGCTACCAATATCACTATCGAGCATAAGCAATGGACGTGGCGTCTCCGCGAGAGTCAGCCTATCATAGCTTGCTGCTGAGACAACACATAGACACAGGTACATAGTGACTGTGGTACGCTTGCTTTGCGACCCAACATCATAAATGATCAACTACTGCCAAGAACTGATTTCAGGTTCGGATCCTGCGCTTTGGACTCACTAGCTTAGGTCCCGCTGACCGGCCTTCAGCTAAGGAATCAACGCTGGCTGCCTTCTAGCACGCTATTCTCCTTACAGACAAGGCCAGGTGGGGTCAGAGATGAAGTTGGCTGCCTTCGACCTGGCCATCCTTTTTTCCCGCACCACCGCCGCAAACCACAACCCCTCCTTGTCGAAGAAATGAGCAGGAAACCACCAGATCCGCTAGACGGAAAGTCATCCGCGGGCTTATTTGGCCAATTGCGTCTTGTCAGGCCCCCGCCTCCTGTCCGGCCCCGCACCCATGAAGCCAGCTGGAAGCGGTTGGGCGAGGCCATTCCCAGAACAGAACAAGAGTGGCAAGACGCGAGACGAAGACACACCCCGTGCCATGGCCGTCACATTGGCAAAACTCCTCGATCCCACCGATGACGAGAATACCATTTACAAGATCATCTTCCTGGCAGCTTGCCATGTCGAGTCGTACGGGGACTGGTCCAAGAAGCCCAAGGCCTATGCTGATGTTCGAGAACTCCTGGGCAATCCACGCCTCGACGAAGGTGTGCTGGAGAGATACATGAAGTCAGCCGTGCGACTGGTCAAGCTGCTTGATGGGCTGTACGTGAGAGGACTTCTACACCGTGCTTATGAGTCTATTCTCTACAGTATGCTGGACAGCGCCGCTGGAGACGCCCTACTCGGCTGACCCATGACTCAGTACCAACTCATATCTCACATTTGTGCCAATTCGGGTAGCAGCCAGAGAGATTCATGTCGCTTTTCCTGATCCGCAAACCCTTGCCTGAGATCCAAGGCTCCTTGATGCTCTACCTCCCCTTCCTGGTGCTCTACATACGCCCTAATCTCGGGTCGGTTAAGTATCGTTCCAACAAGCCGCTCATAGGTAGCTAACGCATGGTGGTAGCTTCAAAAAGACCTGCAAGGCGCTCGGGTCTCGCCTGTTTGATGAAAGTGAATATGCACTATTCTGCTCGGCAGTGCAGAGTCAGGCCAAGGACCTCGTTCCCCGCCTGCCGCCGGTGCCCTCCATCACGCCACCCCTTCGTCTCGTGCAGCACTTCAATGTCTTTCATTTATCTGTACGCTTGCGGTCACTGGTGTTACAGTCCGTAGACCAGTTGCGTGGCTACAACCCCATGCCACCAGGAGCCCCTGGCGAAGCTGACATGTACTGTTATGAATGGTCAGACGCCCACCAGGCTGTTGTAGATGAGGCCCTTAAGTGTTTGGTGAGACTCCCCACTACCAAGTTACACACCCTCTACTGACCAGCTAGCTGGTGACGCTTGGCTTTTTGGTAGAAGGGGAGTGGACTCTGACCACTCCCCGTGTCATCCACCACGATTCCGGCCCGCTCCCAACACCCGATGGCAAGTTCCAGGTAGTGATACCAATCATTTGCGATGGAGCGGACCCGCAGAGAATCTTGGTAGGCGGGTACGGTCTCGGAATAAACTGGATTCCTTGGAGCAGCTGGTCAGGTATTTTCATGAACCAAGGCACCTCTTTACTCACAAGTGGCCCTACCGATTATTTCCTGATCAGATTCTGAATAACCTGTTTGCATCACAGGCCAAGGCTTACTACGGGCGCTTGTCAAGTTGGGTATGCCACTGGGTTATCACATCTACCGGCGGGGTGACAGTACTTCTGAATGTATACTTGTACTGTCCGTCAAGATCGCCGTAACTGTGATTCCATCTGTCACCGAAAAACTCAGGGGCTCCAGTGCCATATCGCAGGGGTGTATCTTCAGGGTTGCCTTTCCAAGATGATAGCGTGGCCCTCAATTACACACTCGCAAGCGGTAGGAAGGCGGAAACAGCGTGTGGCGAGACAAGGGCCATCGGTAGTAAATAGGGGCAGGGGTCTTGACAATAACGAGACTCTTCTATCATAACCGACCTTGCAGTAGTGTAGGAGAGCAACAATATAGAATACCAATTATAAAAGAATGAAAAAGGCTATATGGAGGAGAGGCTTGTAAGACTGGCGTCAGATATTTAGCTATGCATTTAAGACTTCCAACATGTTGCCAGCCCGTTCCATGTTTTCCTCTTCTGGGAAATTGTGAAACCGATGCCTCCTTTTCTCAGTCAACCTTCTTGTGAGAAAGTGGTTCGCCTCGAAAGCTTGGCCGATGATATCACATACTTCCTTTCAACCGCTCGTCGTCACTGCACTGTTTTTTGTTTGCAACAATTAGTCTCGTAGGGATTCTACCGATTTATGAAACAGCCACGGAAGCAATACTGATGTCATAGCTGCAAGTCTTACCCAGTAAAACTGTTTGCCTTGTCGCACACCTTGCGCGTGTTTTCCTGTTGAATTCTTGCCAAGATACGATTGACCTTGTACACAACATCTTGGCCTGCCCGTGCCGTGCTCGATCCAGTCACGCTCAGATAACCTACCCACACAACACAATCAGGCTGAGAATCAGGGCGGCTTTTTTTTTCATTTTTGACAAGTCCGGCAATAAATATCGTCTGCTGCCTCCCTTTCAAGTCTCAATGTTTTAATTCTCCACATGTACGACCACTAGTTTCAACAAAACTTATTGCTCTTCACGCGCAAACTGCTTTGCTTCATTATGTTGACCAGCTATCTTGTTGACAGAAAACTGTGTGAGCCTCTTGATGAGGTGGTCGACTCGGATGTTGCCGGGTGGGGGGTAAGGGCTGAAACAGATACCTGACTACCTTACCTTGATTTGTTCAGTGAAGCTCACTGGTCTAGGTCATCACCTCTTTCACGGCGGCTATTGTGTTCAACGTTTTCGCCATCATTGCAGGATATCTTCTCCTCGCTCTGGATAAAGACCGATATAGACCTCCCAACCACCAATTCCTTCACATGCTAGGAATGCGCAGTCCAAATGTTCCAGCGGCGACTGACCAATCCACAATCGCTGGCGATCACAGTACAAATGAAGCAATCTCGGTTCCATCCCCTGAGGGTCCTGCACACGCACAAGAGTCTCGGGGAACAGGAACAAACCAAGACTCAGATAATGACACGTCGATGAGGAGAAGACGGGCTCACACTCCTGACATTCCATCGACGATTAACAATGCCACACCAGAACCCGCACAAACACAGGAGACTACAAGAGTAGGAACAAATCTAGACTCGGATCATGATGACATAGCAATTACAGCATGGGTCAACGCCCTGGAGTCTTTGGTTCTCGGAATGAGCGATTTGCAACTTTTTACCGGCATGGCCCTTATGATACCGACTTTGTTAATGACAGTGGGGTTACATGGCCTAAACGAATCCCTCTCTGTCTACTCGTTCAAGGTCGTCACCATGCTGGCCTACTTTTCTTTCATCATTCACTTGTGTTCACTGACAGTTGTCGGAGTCAAAAAGCCTGGTTTCTTATGGTACTTCAGAGCAGGTGTCATGACGCTGTTCCTTATCCTCCTAATCATTTGCATGATTCTTTCTGGGTCCGTCACTTTCCGTTTCAACTCGAACGTTTCGGTCAAATGCGCACTACAGAACCTACAGATGGTGGACCCTCACAGGCCTGGCTATACCAATATTTCCGATGAAGCTATCATCTTTTTCAACTTGATTGTGCTTATAGCGATCATCGGCTTGGGATATTACAGGCGGTTACATGGACTCTTCAGCAAGCAACAACAGGGCCCTGCCGACAACATTGAATCTAAGCTTTGGAGGAACCTGGGCTTGGAAGAATTTGAGTCTAGCTTTCTCTTGGAAATCATCTGGATACTCTTCTACTTTGTATTCGGATTTGCGAACCTTTGCAAGTTTCTCATCGACGAACATACAGATATTGGCGCTATTGAGCCAAGTTTCGGTCAGCGCGTGCCAATACTCTTGCTTGTCCATCCGATTTTATCCGCGTTGCAAGCAGTTTCAGGTAGGTGTCCAAGGAAAATTACTCTTCTATTTCTCATTCCAGACATGACGCTGGGCTAATAAGATTTAGAGATAAAATCACCTTTTCGTCGATCACCCACCCTCGAACAAAAGAATTCTCCTACCCGTTATAATATAACGGAATTTTCACCATTCATTTTTGTGGTGATATATACCTCGGTTCTAATAACATGGGCTTTGATGTTCGCAGCTGTGATTCCAGGGGCTTATGCTTTCTCAGCCTTTGCTTGCCTCTACACAGCGATCCTTCACGGAGAAAAATGCTGGAACTATTTGCGAGATCCCCCAACAAGTCCCGAAGGGTTTTGAGAAAGGATGGATAGAAAGCAAGAGATATGTATATACAACTGCCGCCGGTTTACATTTGTAAGGTTTCATCAGAACCACTATGGAGAGCGAAAACCGTTGACCGTCCTGGTCATCTTTTTTTTCCCTCTGCACGTTATCATTTCAATTTTTCGACCCCAGGATATGTATCAAATTCAATGTTTAGCTCGCTCCACAGACCCTCCTCAAACTTCGGTGTCTACCAGTGCCAGTGCAGGTGCTGAGCTTGACCTAGCCATTACTCACCACTCACCAAGGTGAACAGATCTTCAACGTGGCCCTCACCTCGGATCAATCTCTAACGGGGCACGTCCGTCTCTGCCGTGATGTTTTATCCGCAACATCTAAGAAGCGACGTGAAGTAGCAAACTCCATCATCAAAACACCACCACCATCACATCACAACTACATCCCCCGTCACGATGGCCTCACCAGACTCTACCAAAATGACGATTGACGACGTCATAAGTCTTGAACATGCGAAAGAGAACCCTTTGCACCCTGGGAGTATCCGATCTCCCGAGTATTTTGCCATGTTGGAAAAGCGCCGCCGCCTCCCGGTGATGCAGGCCGAGAGCTTCGAGTGGTTTCTTGACCTCTATCACAACAACCATGTAGGTGCATATGACATATCACCAGTCTGCGACATTACCTACAGTCCATCGCTGATACCTAATAGGTTGTCGTTCTTACTGCTGATACGGGCTCTGGCAAGTCAACCCAGCTCACCCAACGCATCATGTACCTCGAGTTAAAGAAAGGCCTCCGGGTTGTATGCCCCCAGCCTCGAAGGGTCGCTGCACAAGGTGTCGCCGAGCGGGTTGCTGCCGAAATGGACGTCTGTCTTGGTGGCTAAGTGGGTGTTTACCACCGCGACAACAACAACACCAATGCACAGACGCGCTTGAAGTTTGTCACCGAGGGTGTTCTTTTGCGCCAGTGTCAGGGTGATCCTCTTCTCTCCCGCTACGTGAGTGCATTTCTACCTACTCCATGTTCTACCAGTACTAACATGCGTGGTAGTCCTGTGTTATCATCGACGAATGCCATGAGCGCACCTCTGATGTGGATATCCTGCTGGCCCTCATCAAAAAGGCACTTGGCTACCGGTCAGCATTTGAAGCTGGTCAGCGTCGCCACCAACGGCACTGAGACAAGCCTCAACATTAACGGTGTTGTCTACGTTGTGGGTAAGTTGGACGTCTCTTCAGTATTCAGCGAACTAACTTCAAACGACAGATGACGGCATTGAAATGCAGGAGGGGTATAACCCTCGTGTGGGCATGATAACTCTTCTCTCTGCTCCGATATCTCAAGCGTCTGCTCAGCAGAGAACTGGCCTGGCCGATCGTACCCAGCCGGGTGAATGCTTTCGCCTCTACACCAAAGACACCTTCGATAACATGCTTCTGAAAAGCACACCCCCGGGCCTTCACAAGAGCGACATCAAGACACAGATCATGATTCTGAAGAGCGCCGGAATCAACAATGTCGGCGCATTTGACTTCCCGGATCCGCCCTATGAGAGGTCTACCTTCGTGGTCTGCAAGACCCCAGGGCCATGTAAGTTCTCACTGACTTAGATGGGTACTCTTGAGAGCATTCATTGATTTTGATAGAAGCATGATTGGTGATGATGACAAGATGACTCGTGTCGGTGCCGCAGCTATGCAACTCCCGATCGAACAGGCTTGGTACAATGCATTCGCAAAGGCCCTCAAACTCGGATGCTTGGACGAGATGATCAGCATTGCGGCCCTGTCAAGCACACGAGATTCTGTCTTTGCCAAACCCCATTCACAAAGATACGCTGCTGCTGCTGGACACGCTCAGTTTGCTCATCCCATGTCGGATCACCTGGCCGAACTCGCCGCCTTGTACAAGTACATGCAGCAAGGCAAACTCGGAGACGAAAAGCGGGCAATTTGGTGCCATGAGGCGTTCCTCAGCGTCAAGTCGTTGGGTGGGGCTTTGATGATTCGCAAGGACTTGCTTGAAAAGTGCTGTGTGCTCTTCAGGATAAGAACTGCACCTATCCTCTCGTTCGACAACAACGAGTACGACGTCAAGATACGTAAAGCCCTCGTCCATGGCTTCTACCACCACGCGATCGTAGAAAGACTCAAGATACTAAACCAACCCTTACTAAGGTCTAAGAATTCTAGGAAAGTTAATAAAAGTAATTTAATAGAATTAGAAAATAATTATATTATTATTTCTCTTTTTTATCCCTGGGTTTATTAATAATTAAACTATAAAGTTAGGCTCTTCTGCCATCTAAGCTAGGATCAGGCGTGTTAGTATCTTGAGCTTTTCTACGATCGCGTGACGCCATCCTCCGTACGGCTTGGGGAGATGGCACGGGGGACCAGAACGTTCAGCACGAGGAGGCACGAAAGGCAACACATTACTGGGGAACACGACGCAGCTACGTCAAGAAGAACCAGCTGCTTGTTTTTGTGGAGGAGACGGGTCAAGATGTCGAAAGCATCTTGACAAAGGGATCTGAAGAAGAACCTGATGGCGAAGAGGCTGGAATCAAAGCAACCCAGGCCCTAGTGGAAGAGGCCATGG
This sequence comes from Fusarium duplospermum, assembly GCA_003946985.1. Lineage (NCBI taxonomy): Eukaryota > Fungi > Ascomycota > Sordariomycetes > Hypocreales > Nectriaceae > Fusarium > Fusarium duplospermum. The sequence continues at coordinate 12,562 of NKCI01000322.1, read as the reverse complement.
TGAACCCCGAGAAGCGCGTGAATGAAGATGAGGAGACTGATGAAGATTCTGACGAGGGGTTTGGTGAGGAAGACTATGGTGAGGAGTAGGAAGAAGTAGTGATGAAGGGCGTCGGAAAACGGGAAACCGTTCTGTTGTGGTATGGGATTTGTGCAGATGGCGATTCGACCAGACGGGAAGCCATTCTGTTTTGCGTTTTATGCTTGATGTAAAGGTGTTCTGCTGTCGAATTTGATCAGGCGGGGAACCGTTCTGTTTTGCGTTTGATTTAGACGGAGATGATTCTAGATAGATATCTATTAAACAAGCACCAAGCACCGGTACTGATGCTCTAGCTAAGTTATGTCGGCTTTGACTATGGTAAAGAATACATTCATGCACCGGTACCAAGACGCGCTATCAACCCAGGATCGAACCAGACAACCAGGCTAGGTGAGACGACCATCCCATAAATCAATCTAGTTACCCTGTCCACAGATTTAACATGGCAGCCTCTGGCGTCTCTTACAATACCCTCACGTCGAAACAAAGGAACGGCGTTTTCTCTTGCTTTCAATCATGCCCCTGTAGAAACTCCCATGCAAGATGCCAAGGACTACGATTGACAACACATGAAATCATCAAATTCATTTACTTTTAAACGCCGAATGGGTATCCTCCCGCGCTTGGTTTATCATGGGCCATGAGTTATCGAGTTGGTGTAAATATTTCCCGTTAGAATACTGGAATAGTAGCCACGCAAGCAATCAAGCAAGAGCTGAAAGAAAAAGGCTAGAAAATGAGTTAACTCGTCAAGTCCAAGCTGAAACGACTGAATGAGCGCTGCGATCGTACATCAGGAAGTTTTGCTAGTATTGTTGGCCTTGCTGTCACTCTCTGCATGCACGCTCTAAGTTGCGGTACCCAGCTTCCTACTTAATAGACTACCAGTATAGCTAAGACGCCGGGATTTGCTGAAATCATTGAATTCATCTCTCTATTGTATTAGTTCTGCCAAAACATTATTTTATCGCAGGCTCAGTATATTTAGCCCAGCTTTGGATGATAGAGATCTCTATCATCGGCTACAAAAACACGTAGATAGTCCATCTATTAGTACGCAATTGGTCTGAGATGTGCTCGCTAACCCCTGGGTGTGTCCTAATGGTGCGGAACAATGTGCATATACGGCGGCAATGGGGCCTGAGGTGAGGGAAAACCATGATGGCACTATTGGTTTGGTATTGAAGGTCACGCCTTGTTGAAACTCTGGCTGCCAATTCCTTGCTTCGGATGTTACAGAGTACACAATCATGACCGAGGGGCGTCCCGATGACTTTTGGTAGGGGCTCCGTGCGGTCCATGGCTCCCAGCTGATGATCAAATGTACGGAGTACACACCCTCCTATCCTAGTCAAGTTGCAAGCCACGAGAGTTGGAGGCCAGGGAGGGATGCCAATGAGACGCCGCCTCCGACATATTGTGCAGTTCACCAGCCCCTCAGGGGTTAATCATCTCTTCGGCTGACCGGAAAATTCGTGTGGTGAGGCCGTGTCGTTAAGAGTCGATCTTATCTATCGGTTATCCCGACTTCAACTATGCTAAAAAAAACACATTTCCAATACATCATAGCATCATATCCCGATGCTAACACAGTGGCCGTCGTTAAGAGTCACTTCTCTCAGAGCCGAGATAACTTCTCGCACTCGCTTTTTTATTAGTTACATCTTTCACCAACGCCCTTCCCACGGTCTTCTGGCTCAGTGCGGTGCGGATGGCTGACTCTTTCCACGGACCGAGTCCGACTCCTGTTTTTGGGGGCATCCTCTCCGGAATGCTATTTATCGGTTCATGGTCCAAGGGATTCGGAGGTGCCAATCTGATGACTTCGCGTTTTGGGGACTTTGACAGCTCACTCGCGGGTGTTGTTCTCTGGGGAGCCTCAATGGAGGACTCATGATGGCAAGACAACCCAACATCCCGAAGGATACTCCAGAGATGGGTTTACTGCTGGCGTTATAACGGCCAATGGGTCGTGGACCAGTTGAACCAACCTGTGAGGAACTGCCGAGAGCTATGGCAGGAACAGGTCAATCCACCAATGAAAATGGTGATTGAAGATGACATTTTTATGGTGACGACTACCTCTAGATTGAATTTGGATAGTTGCGATAGAGAAGCCACCGAAATGACGACACTTGACATGCACCCTCTCAGAGACTTGATTGCTCCACCATTGACTAGTACTAATGCCTACTGCTATAACTAGAAATTTCAAAGTAACAAACCCAGTGAAGATGGTTTTCATTGTACCTAACCATGGCACAGCTGGTGAGAGTTTTACACAACAACGTTGGTAGGAATTCTGTTCGAAACATGGTCCGACGGGTGATGGATTATCTACCACTGACCACCATTGAAGCATTGCCACCCGACGGTCCTCGAGTATGTCTCACATCGGCCCTCAGTACGAGTCACGGAAGAGGTCCATATGCAGATCGACGACCTGGTCCGTTACTATAAGAAGCGTCAACAGGCGATCAGAAAAGACGCATTTCCTCCTGAAGTCTGCAACCAGTCAGGGTTTGCCGGTTGGGAGTATTACTTGTAAGAAGGCCATTGTGTTAGCATTGGGATATAATGCTATGGTGTATTGGAAATGTACTCTTTGTTATAGTTGAAGCCCGGCCCGAGATGGGATACGAGTTAGGAGGCAGCACGGACTAGTCTAAACGTTTGGCCGAACAGGGCGAGATTTTGTAGTATCTCAATGATACATACAGTCGACAAGTTTGGTATTCGGCCTCATCTGCGCCTTCAGATCGAGGTGGGAGGGTCCGTGTGGCGTGTAAAGCTGGTGAACTTGGCAACTCGCCACACGTTCTATCGGGAAGCATAGATGTTGGTCTCTTGCGTCGGTACCATCTCTGTGCCAAAAGACTGCGCCATCCCAGGGCAGATCTGACATTCAACCCACTGAAATCACGACTTAATTGAAGCTATACACACTGGCCCACTTAGAAGGACTTCAACATTTCCGGAGGGAATAGAAGCACTCCATCTAGGGAGTGTCCACAAGTATCGTAGTGCCGACGGCTGTCCTTGCCCCCCGCATGAGTTGGTTAAAGGCAATCGATCAATGAGAGACGGGGCAACTGGTCCGCAGGCCACCTTAGGCAACCTTATCTCCGTTCTGGGGCAGTTTAGTCTACTTGTGAACTTTGCCCGGCATTGCCTTGACCTTCAGCAGGTGTTTAAGGCAATTGGGCCAGTCACTCCATGTCGTACATGAGTTATTGACACAGACGAGGAGCTCTTGTGAGTTAAACTATATAACGCCTACTCTTCACGCCGCATCAACATGGCCTTTTGAAGGCTCCAGTTCACATCAGCTAGAAACTCAACACTGTTCTTATCTGTAAGAAACCCAGTGTACAAAGCCCTGTCATTCCAATCAGTGGCCCCCCAGTCTCTCCCCACAGATACCTTTCGTCGTTTGCATGTGTGCGGTGAAACGTCGGGTGAAGCATCGTCTGTTGATGGAGTTTCGGCATCACCTAAATCTGGAGGCCCAGTGTCGTCGTGCGCGGATCTCGCTCTCTTAGACGGGTCGCCGCCGGACGCTGCTGGGGATCCAAGTAACTCGATCGAGTCACCTGCTGTGGCGTTTGGCCTCGGGCTCTGGAGCAGGGGGATATCCGTTCGAGCAGCAAATGGTGATGGTTTCTCGGTGCTGCTTACAGGCGGTGACTCTAGCAATGGTGCTTTTGCTGCCATGTTCTCGATGCAACACATCTGGTAGTGGTGTCGCAGGGCAGCACGATCTACGTTGACCGGTACCCGAGCAGTCTTTCCATGGTAGTCGAGCAGAACATCATATGGCACAAACGCACGTATGAGTAGCGTATCGGGGTGGATGGAGAAGAGGCGAGCATCAAATAGCTCGTGTAGGTGACTCAATAGAAGAATACCGTTGTCAGCAGACCATGTGCGCTGCCACGCCTCTTGGAGACGATCCGGGCTGTATAAAGTGCTAGCATCACTTGCCAGGCCAGTACCGTCAGGATCAGGGTACACGTGATAGTGCTGCTGCGGGATGATATGGCATGCTTGCAAAGAGGGCCCAACAGCAGGTGTGCTACACCAGGATCTCCCTCTAGCTGTCACTGCGCACTGCTTACCGGCGACAAGACAGTTTGAGCGGAACGAGGCGATGGTCTGGCGGGCTTGGTCAGCTGCAATAGCCATCTCTGGCGGCGCAACCATTGCGTCCATGTCTTCTTCATCGTTGGGGTCTTGGCGACTGGGAGAGGTAGATGCTGACGCGGAGCGCTTGGGCGATGCTCTACGAGGCTGTACTGTCCGCCGAAGGGGGAATCGAGTGATGCGTGGGTCGACCGAGGGCTTCTTGGGGGGGGAGGTATCGTAAATCCATTCGACGACGGGGCCGTAATATGTGTCTTGCGCAGCCAGCTGTGGTTTGTCAGCCTGCTTACTGGAGAACTGGAGGGAGGTATTGCGCAGAGACAGACCTTGGAGATGGGCTGCTAGTGAAGCAGAGTCCGCCATGGCACAAGGATTGTGGTAGACAAGATGATACCGTGCGATGGTCTGGTCGCCTGCCATCCAAGGTTCCGATTGAGGTGGCGATGGAACGACCTGGTCAAGTTTTCCATTGCCAATTAAGGCCAATACTGGGGGATCAAGAGCTGTGGGAGGTGGGTTGACAAAGCCTGAGAAGCCAAAGGCTAGAGATGGGGTGGTGCCAAAGTCGTCGGTCGCGAAACCGGCCGGATTTTCTGGCAGCTCAAAACAAAGGAAGATCTCCTCGAGAAGATCTCGGTACGTATATGATGTGTTCTCTTCATGGAGATAGAACCCTGCAAAGTTGAAGCCTGCTGGACCAGCGAGAAGATGCACGTTCCATCCAGAGACGCGCATTTGCGGGGTTACCGAAGCGTTGGACATGTTGTTGATGGGTCATTAAGGGAATGCTGGGCTCAATAGCAGGTAGGCAGATAAACTATGAGACTGAATGGGATCAAGGCGACGTAAGGTCTCATGTTTCAAGGTGCGTGGTGTCGTGGATTGTCATCTTCAGAGGTGATGCCAGAGAGAAGATGGGGGCATGTGGATCCATTATTGAGAAGATACCAAATCAATCACCATAGCAACCAACAACGTCACTAGATTAACCGAACTATTAGCGCTTAATGCCACAAGTAAAGAAATGCTTCTCTTCCTCTATTAAAACTACCTACCTATTTTTACTACCTGGTTTTATTTGTCGACATGTCATATTCTTGCTGAGAAACATGCCCAGGTGGCGCGTAACTTGGTGGTCGAGTTATCAAACACAACACGCCTACTCCCAATAGCGGCGACGCTTATCAATAGATAAGCAAACCAAGTCACCAACAGAAATCACCATCGCAGAGTTGGATACTTTCTGTGACATTGAGAAGAGGGCTCAAAAATGCGAATTCCATGAACTTAGTGAGCATACCTAACAATCATGAGGGCACGATCCTTTGCTGTGGCATGCTCTTTCTGGACATGCCACTGTTCATGTTGAACCATCGCAAGTAACGACGAGAGCGATTCCGTTCATCCCCTCAACTGGTGGCCGGGGAGGGTCATCGGCAGTCAGATGATCAATATTAAAAAGAGGCCAGTATAGTATTAGACGTTTCTACTTGGCACAACCGTTCTCCCACTCCTACCAAGTGTTCAATCCAGGGGCCAATCTAGCAGTAGATGTTCAAAACCACAACCAAGATCAGTTCCTGGCAACGCGGGTCGTCTTTCTAAAATTTAACTTAGGATAGAGAGTGGGATCTAGGGTAGGTAAAACAGAGAGGAGGCGGTAATAAAGCGGCAATGGCAGTTCGGCAAGCGTAATTATTTTGACGCGACGCGTTGTTTTCTGGGCTCATGATTCGTCAGACTCTGTACGTTAATATTCGCATTGGATGCAAACATCCTTCATGTCTTGCAGCAGATGCCAATTATCTACAAGGCTTCCCCATTGCTTATTGAACTAGTCTGTGTCTAATTGGATCACATGAATCAGCCGAATTCCAAGCTACCTAATTGATGCTTTCGTTGAGCGCTGGCTTGACTCTATCGTCCCATCACAACACTCGAACTCTCGTTGAAACTTGATGTACTCCGTAGACGTTGTGCTATTGCCCGTTAATATACGTCATACTGTTCAGATGTTCCACCCTGGACCTACCGCACTCTGAATCACCTTGATGTTGAATTGGGCAGTCTCGTCTGAAATATGACAAGGTCGAAGCCATCAACACTCCTTATTTCATCGATAACCAGTTCTTCAGCTCGAAAACCGACAAGTTCACCGACCTCTACGACCCAGCCACAACCAACTCAGAGTCGAAATGGCATGATTCTGTCATAAGCTACCTCCGTACACAGGAAAGCATTCTCTTCACTCATTACCCCGTCAGAGGTTTGTCCCACATCCTCCGCCGACAAATGAAACACATCCATTTCTATCAAGAACGAAATCCTACAGGTTGCGCTCCAGGAGGTGCCCTCACTACTTTCCGTTACACACCGGCACAGTCATGCGCAATTCTCAACGGGTCAACTTAAGCCCTTAGTATGATTACTACGGCTTGCGCAGTTAGGACCTACCCGATTGTTATAAACAGATACATGAGCCTTCATAAACCATCGTAAAGCTAACCACGCAGAAAGCCTAAGAGTGTAGATTCCTCCGCAACCAGACGCATCCAAACGGCATCCCTAGCCCCTTAATATCCTTTCCCCTGACTAATTCCCCCTCGCTATCTCCCAAGGCTCCAGTCGCAAATCCATAAGCGGACGACATTCCTTAACATCAGCACAATAAACGGCCCCCAGCTTCACCAACGCCTGAACCCGCTCGTCCATGCTCAGCGCGTTTCTAACAGCAATAATCCCATCCGGAAATATGCCAGTGTCCTCATCGACATCGAGGACCCAGACTCCCTTGTCGTTTTCATCAGAAGGAACCCCGATCTTCCTCACAATCGAGACAATCGGGTCGAACTCGTCAAGCGCATGGCACTCCCCGCCAACATCCAAGTCTCTCCCCTCGTGGTTCGGGTTGTACCATCCTCCACCGAATAGCCGGAGCTTATGGCAGAAGGCATCTTCTTCTTCCTTAGGGACATCAGGCCGCTCAGTAGATGAGAACCGGTCGATGCCTAGGTACTGAAGCTCTAGGGCGTCCAGTTCGGACACCCAGATCCCGCCTGAGGAGGGGTAGCATGCTGCTTGGCCTGTGTGGATGCTATAGCGGGTTGTGGGGAGAGGACAGGGCTGGCCTTGATGCTTGAGAGCGGAGCTGACGAATCCTTGGGAGGCAGAGTCGGAGAGGTCCGATTCCTGCGATGGGGCTGAGAAGGGTAGAACTGGTGAATAGGAGGCAAAGGAGTGGTATATGAAAAGAGCCATGAGGAGGATTAAGATAATTGTGAATGGCATAGTCAACGGCCGGCGCCAGTATGGTGGCTTAGCCATCGGCTGTTTGTCGGTGGCGACGGGTTGAGTGTTTTTGGCCATAGTCGCCGAGCTGAAGGGATTTCGTAAGATAAGAAAAAACAGGACGCTTAGAACTTCAAGTTGCGGGATAAAAGTAAAAGTCGATGAAATGAGTAGGGCTATACTGATGCAAGAGTCACACTTCGGAGCAAGATAATTTGAGGCTTGAGTACTTAATTTCCCGTTCACGGGGGCGAAGGATTTTTATCAAGCGCTCCATGTATCAGGCCAGGTTGTACCAAACAGCACCTCAGGCAATTTGCCATATATGATTAACCTACTCCCAACGCGTCGCCATTTGGAAAAAATTTACATCAGCTGAAAGAACGAGTTATTTTCTTAAAGAGGAATCTAACTACAGTCAAATACAATAAAAGAGATATTATTTATAACAGTATCTGGGCATGGAATAACCAGTGGTGAATACGGTTACCCTGGAGTCTGCGAGGACTACCTATCCAATAGGATCTGTGGCAGAAAACACGATACGTCATTCGGGCGATCCGGAACATAGATGATCCCGCAACGCGCTACTGGGTCTTAGCACCTTCGCCTTGCGTTGGTCAAGAACTTTGAACTTCAACCGTTGAGACTACTCGTCCGGGTAAGCACTTGCCATCACCCGCAATGATTTATTGGTTCGTAGTTCGGGTAGACCCGACGCCCTAGGGCTATGCCGGAAAGATAGCGGCACCAGTCGGCAACAGCTGCCTGAAGAGGCAAAGGGGAGCAATTCAGCCTGAGCTGTGAATGACTCCATTCTCTTGACACCATTTCCCATAAACTCAGGATCAGAAGCCGTGTCGATCGCCAAGGATAGTTATCATATAGCGGGCATTGATTGGCGCCCGGGGCACACCTCACTCCAGAACAGACAGACAACTGCCGGGACGCGTCAACGCAGCGCTTTACGTTGCGTCCTGCGGGAGGGAACCTCGGTATCCATATGGATGCTGCTGATCCTATATGCAGGGGGTTGTTCGGGTTAATTTCCCATAGGCGCCAGGAGCATTGAGAGCTTCTGCCCTGCCCTCCTCTATGTATGTATACCTTCCCAACCAGGACGCGCTACCATTAGCTCATTGCGTCCGCCATGTTACAGCACCGCTCTGATGCGCCCAAGTCGGTGCATAGCATGTCATTCGTAAACAGCTCCGAGTATTTAGAGTTTCGGTATAACTTCTGTCGGTATCCCACCCAGAAAATCCCACCCTTGACCCTCACTGCCGGCACCACCAAGTGTTAGCGACTCGCAAGGCTTTCTAAATCTGGAGACCTAACCTCGGCACCTTACTCATTCCCACATCGGCATCCGATGTCTTGGTTCCGGGGAACGAACCCCCGGGAGATGGCGTAATGCCGTGGAGTTTATTCACTCGGCCGAGACGTCCGGAACGCTCCCGATCGCTCCGTGGGTCGGGCCCCTTGCCGAAGTTCGTTACGATGCCGGCTTTTTTACCCAACGTCGTGATGCATGATGCAAGAGGTGGAAGAAATCTCATGACCTCTCATCGGCACTCAGGCAATTTTTCCGCTTCGCCTCTGGCAGCTGTGCCTGTTGCTCGTTATCTCGATGCCCAAGCTAGCTGCTTCTGTCTGTGCGTCTTAGAGTTGGGCTTGAAACTCAGTTCAGAGCCAGTCGGCTTCAATGGGTGACGGGCTGTTCCGTTCAATAGTTATGCAGTAGCGCCAGTCTAGTCAGACGCTTGCTTTGACAGCCGTACCTGGACTTGCGGAAGTGTTTATTGTGGTGTCCAAGATATTTAACCTCTGATCGTTCCCTGGATCGACAACATTGCCAAATCCGTGCTCGTTTCGTCTATCTTGCCAGAACCTGACAGCCCTATCGACTTCTTGACTCGTCTCGTCTCGACTCGAGTTCACTGCACGTCCAACGACTGAAGACTGAAAGGGATCAATGGCCCGAAGGGAACAAGATATACTACGCTGGGGTGGGACACTCCCCCCTCTCGACACCAAGATGGATCTGCATCTCGACCTCGACCTGGCCTTTACCTCCCGACTGAACATCTCGAACGATGACGACTGGGAACACAAAAACACACATCTTGATACAACGCAAGTCGACAAAACACCAGTCGATACAACACCACAGAGCAGGTGGTCCTACTCCAACACCACCATCAACTCAACATACCTCGATGAACAGCCAAAAAGCAGGTGGTCTTATTCCAACACTAGTATAGGCGGTTCTACCTTCGATAGCTCTCCCATCGATGGTTCCTGCGTAGAAGACGAGATATGGGACTGCGAGGACCTGTTCACCCCCACCCATAGACGACGACATGACTCGGCCTCCACCTTCCGCCCTACGTCCTTATCTTACAGCACTAGAACTGAGGTTAGTCATCCTGGGATCGACACGATCCAATCAAAGACTTGGAACTTTTACTGACAACATTCTAGTCCTGGACGGGGAGCTTTCTGACCGAATCCGAGATGACACCGACAGAAGATACGACCAGTTCAACTGTGCCTTCAGAGATCACAGAGCGTCGTCTCACCCGAGCTTCATCTCTCGACTCCTTCATTGACCTCCATCCCAGTGTCATCTCTACTCACAGGTTATCATTCTACGGTCGATTGCCCGAGAAGATCAAGAATCGCTACTTGTCTGACGAAGAAAAGGTGGCAGTTGAAGTATATTCCAGATGTGCTAGCGAGACTTCGACATTGCTTCATGGAAAAGAATGCACCTGCCAGATCGCAGACGAGCAACCAGACAGCCCTGACATGGATGACTATCACACGTTCATACGGCCAGAGAGCTTACCGCCACCTAAACGGTCCTGTATTCGCCATCTATTAGACGATCCTGAGTCTACTGACAGTTGCCATCCGGGCAACGTCGACATTACCACAGCATTACGCTCATCTGGCTATGTGTCAAGTGGCCTTTGGGTGAGGAAGCAGCCGGGATCGAGCGGAAAGCGCGGATTTCTTTCCTGTCCGTTTGCCTTGTTGCGCCGCAACAATCAACGGTGATCGTAAGGCAGAAAGATTAACAATGGAGTTATTAATGAGCGAAGAGGCAACCATTACAAAGAAGGTCGCCCAATTTAGCGAAGAATTGCTGGACCAGCGAGATAGTTTACTATGCACTTAAAGGATTGGGTGATATGGAGTCCGGAGGTGAATCTTATCTGGTCATTGATAGAAGAAAAGGGTTTAGAGTTAGACTTAGAAGAACCTGCATTGACTCGGTCACATTCAAATCTCGTCCTACGAACCTGTCGTTGTGTGAGGTCCTTGCGACGTTTCTTCTGATTAGCCATTAGAGTTCCTTCAACACATTGACTTGAATTCCAGCAGCTTCCGAGTTTAAGAATTCCATCCACTCAGCCTGGTCCCCCATCACTACGTCGGCGGCCTCTATGGGGTGTACATTCGGCCGCCACATCATGTTGATAATACTATTGATCTGCGTCTGAGGACTTTCCCCAACTGGCTGTATCTCAAGCAAGGGCTCGGCCTGTATATCAAGGGTATTGCTGATGGTGCCTGGAGGTTCATGCTGAGCTCTGACTGCATCCGAGGCATTCTGGTGGTGTTCAACGTGGCGATAGTCCAGATATTTGCCGCACAGATCTAGAATGATTTGATGGCAACGCTCAGAGCTGGTGTTGAATAAAGATAGAGCTGTGATGACATGGAGAGAGGATACAATCTGAGCTCGCCAGTCTTTTGCTTCTGGGGCGCTGGGATTGTTCCGCAGACATATGCAAGGAACAAGAGCCGCCTGGAACAGGAAATAACTGCCGGATATAGTGTGAGCCACTTGATAAGCTAGTAGAGAGTATGGGTATTAATGTACTTACATACTATACCAGGCCGCTAGTCTATTGTGTTCCTGCCCATGCCAATACTCGGAAATCGTCTCAATCGAAGACTTGGCGTCACTCAGACATCGGCAGTACGCCTTGTTGCTTGCCTCGTCAGATCCGGCGCGCCCTTTCAAGGCGCGACGTATCACAAAAGGCCGGTACATGACAATACGCAAATTGCGTAACCTCCAAGACATGACAGCCTGGCTAAGAGCATAGCGAGGAGGCACCTCAGCTTGCTCGGAAAAGTAGGCTGGTATAGACACCCGCCATGGTTCGATATGCTCAGAATTAAGGCGAAGGAGCTCTTCTGCAGTGGGAAACGGTCGAGAGATGACCTCTTCATAGCACAAATGCGCAGCTACGTGAAAGCGTGCTTGTGTTGAAATAGCTGTGTAAGGAGTGATGGCGTTGTTTTCTGGCGGGTAGGATTGAGAGGCGGCAGTGAGGTCCTTGTCAAGTTAGCACATGGAACTTGCTATACTCCGAATATTTCGGCTTACCTTGTCATCTACATTGAGAGGAAACGATACATCAACTCCCTTGTAGGGCCAAACGTCGGGTCGACTAAAAGTGATGGTAGCACCAACATCAAAAACGCAAAGAGACCACCAGACTCTTCGACGGATCTCCATGTTGAGCGGAGAAATCTTCCACCCTTCAAATTCTTTATGTAAGCCTAAACCCATGGCCATTCTTACAGCCAACCCAAGATAGTTGTATCCTGAGTTGGGCTTGTCACGTTTCTGTTGGTAGTTGGAGATTAGTGTCACGGCTTGAACCAAGGTCAAGTTTCCGACTTCTAGATAATCGAAATTCAACATTGATCGGGCTCAGTATAAAAGGTCCATGTCGAGTGCTGGGCTTGAAGCGGCTGAGGATGTCCAAACACCGATTGCAGCAACAACATAGGCAAGGATTGTCCAGCAAGATCCGTTCGGCCGTGGTATCAGCTGGCTGTATTGAGCCCTGAATGTCGAAAGTAAGCGTCGATCATGGTTTCGGTAATGTGACGATTGGGGCTTGGTTGTTGAGGCATGGGGTAAGTCAATGAGCCGTCGACTGGTTGTGGTCGCGAGGATGTTCGACGTCGGGATACAGGCTCGATCAGACGTAGCATGGCGGCTCCGGATGTGACGTCGGGTGTTTTCCAAGGGAATAAACCGGGCGTGCTGGGTTTAATGTTG
>NKCI01000321.1:0-32762 GCA_003946985.1 Fusarium duplospermum | reverse complement strand
AGCATATCATCGGCACAAATGGCGCATTGCATCGAGCCTGTTACCCGTCAGCGGGTGGTCCAGGCACGGCTAGCAAACAGTAGCCGTGGGGCAGCTCATGACTAGGACAGTCATGGCGAGGGGCCGTGGTTGCCAATAGCCACAGTCAGATGGAGAGTGTTGCGACTCTCCATCTGGCCGGGCCTTGATAACAGAAAGAGAGAAAGCAGAAAGAGGCAATAAAAACATAAGAGAAGATAGAGGAGGGAGCGGGCGCTAGTGCGTCTCGGCTCGGTCTCGTTTAGTAGCGAGGGTAGATCCTATTAAAGAAGGCGCTTGTCTTGGCCAACTTGACGAACCTGTCAAAGTCTTTCCCTAACGCTAGACTCACTGCCGTGTTTGGCGGGGGAACGAGCCTCGCTCCATGCCGTGGCGGTACCTTTCTACAGTAGAAGATATGGTCAGGCGATTTGCGTCGGTTGTATGAGTAGACCGCTCGTGCCTCGCTGTGGTTAAACCTCTCGTGGTATGCGGCAAAATCCCCGTGGAGGGACCTTGCGGCGAGTAAATGGTGTAAGACTGTACGCGAGAGCGATAGCTCCGGAGGGCAGGCTACTGTTGCCTTGAGGTTCAATCTCTTATACTACTCAGGGAGGCGAAAGACCACCAGGCTTCGAATGCTTCTCTTAGTTTCTGCCTCGCGAGTCTTCGCAAGTAGGCCGGCGTTGGCCTAGCACCCTCGGGCTCGGGCAGCGAGGATGCTGCTTTTGCTAGTTTATCGGCTTATTCATTGCCGGGAATGTTGATATGGCCCGGTACCCAGCGTACTTTCGTAGCACCATGCGATGCTGCCAAGGCTTGGAATTCGAGGAAGACCTCCTGGGAGGAGTCTAATGGTGTGCCTCGCAGGCATGTAGCAGCAGCGAGGTTATCTAGGCAGATGGAGATGTCTTGGGCTGTTGATTCCTGCAAACCCTCTATTGCTCCCGCCGCTTCGGCATCAAAGACCTCAGCCGGTTCAAGCCGGCCGGATCCGTCGACGATAGGGGTATTATTCTGGTGGATGGTAAAGCCGTAGCTCGCAGCTCCTCCCGAGGACAGAGAGGCCATCCGAGTGTACAACCAAGGTGTGCGAGTCGAGTGACTCAACCCTGCGAGAGAAGGTGTTGGCCGATTTCTCTTTCGACGCTGTCTGCAGCGGCGCCATCTGTTCTTGTTTTTATTCCTCGTGAGCAGGAATGTACAGGGTAAATCTAACTACGCACTACTAACTGAGGAACGAGGTTGGGGCGGGGCGGATTTTAGCCCCCCTTAGTACCCTGGCCTGGTCCAGGCCGTGGGAAGAACGGTATCCCTGTCAACTCTTCAAGAGCCAATCAGAGTCAGCTGATGTTGAACTGGTACCTTATCTTATCAGCGGGCGCAACAACTGAAAACAGACAATCACCCGATCACGTCCATATACACCATTAATATCCTCGTCCTCAACGTCACTCAGCGCATAATCGCAGAATGGCTCTAAATCGTCGTGTCTACAGGAGTCACATGGACTCTGAAGTCATTGCCGCCTGGATCTGCGACCAGCACCTTCTGCTCCATACCTCTACGAGTCCTTAACCTCTCCCTCCCCGCGGCGTCGTCGATACGTGCTCGGCCTCTGTCCCCTCAGCGAAGCGACAACGGATTGATAGCGCCGGTGCCGATCCTATCTCCGACGGAGAAGCACCGAGAGAGCGCGATATGCGACGCAGCCCGAGAAAAGACGACAACCACCCAGATCAGCAAGGCCCCTTCACGTCCGACGACAACGACGCCGATATAGCCGCCCATTAAGCTACACCACGGCCCAGTCGGGCTATTCCTCAGCAACGGCAGCAGCTGCATCATGTCTTTCCACCGCCCATGTCGTTCACTGCCAAGCTTAGCACAAGCGACCGGCAATCTTTTGCCTCTGGCTCACGAGAACGGAGCAGTGCCACCAGCCGCACACGATCTACGAGCCCTACTAAGAACCAAGACGACCTTCTTAAGCTCGAGAAACCTGTCATATGGACGAGCTCTGACCCTCGTATATTGAGGGACACGGTGAAGAAGACAGGGAGTGCCTAGGCGCTGGGCTTGTTTGACGACGTTTGGAGAGTGATATAAGGAGAAGGATACTTGCCGCGGGAGCTGAAAAAGATCTTGAAAGATGAGCTCATGGTTAGCGAGTCTCGCTTCGCGGCTGAGGATAGAGTTCTGGTCGTGGATAAGAAAGAGGTGGACGATGCCAGCTAGCTCTTCCTATCTTTTGACGCCGGGATAGCTAGCCTCCTCGCCCTTTATAATAAGCTTAGCGCTATCCGCAATATCGTCGCTACTACGATATGGTTTATAAATACGACTCGTTGTGAAGCGACGTGAAATGACTATATCTATGGCCCCGCCATTTGCCTGGCTATCTCTGGCGTACCGCACGTCGGCGCTGAGAACATAACTTAAGCCGCTATCGCCAAGGCTTTTATCCCATTATCGCGCGGGGAGCTTGAGACCTTGGGTGGGAAAATGATTGACTATGCTCTTCTGCTCTAGCCTGACGGGGATCTTGCTATCCGCATCGCCGACTTCATCGACGGCTTTGATGGTCTACGATCCTTTAACTAATCGATATATGGCCCGCTGTGCTATGAGCCCATGGGCGTACTTGTCGAGACCAAGGTTGATATCTGACGGCGTGCTGAGGGTAAGGCTCAGCTGGGAGTATGGTTAGACGCTTGGTATGGGCGTGTAGCCAAGTTTGTGCCACTGCCTTCTGAGGATCTAGGTACGTTGGCGAACCTGCCCTTCCTCCCAGTCCTCCTCGTTGTGTGTGAGAATTGGGAGCTATACTTTGCCTTCGATAGAGAGAGCGAGGTTGAGGTGTGTGGTCCGCTCGAGATTGGCAGCACCGTTACCGTGGATGGCTTTTACCGCTTGCTCGCGGTGTTGCGACTACTGGCAGGCTGGGCTAACCAAGAGTTTCATGGGTGGGTTGAGCGGTGTGTTTCGTAGTTGACGATAGCAGATATCATGATGATGCATTATAGAAACGACTAGCGAGTCGTCCTAAACCAGTAATCCAATTAAGAAATCAATCATATTTACTGATATGATGTTTAAAGAAAGCCTATTACTATCAGCATTAAAACCAATGCGGTTAATAGCCCCGAAAAGGAAGCTTGTGTATAGCTGGAATTATAGACTCGGGACTAAACTACGATATTTTGGGCCATACGGTATTCTCTATCTTAATATACGTCGCTATGAGTAAAACCTCCTCTTTATCCGACTTGCCTTTAATATTTTTAGGCTATGGTAGCTTGAGTTTCTTGATCTCCATGTGTCGATGAATCACTGAGGTAGGGATATCAGTACGCCATTGAGGGCCTAAGCTCGGCTTTACCTCAAAGTTGAGACTTGTTGCCTCCTGCAGGGCCTGCCACGTCTCGATTTATGTTTACAAGTCAGTGAAATAGGTGGCGTGAGCTACTTGATCGGCTCGATTTCTAAAATGGAAGAGAAATTACGGGATGACAACCCTACAGGCGGATAATCAAATTAATCCTGGCCTATACGCCTCTTGTTTCGACTTAAAGATAGAAGTCGGAAATGGCCTTGGTTTGGGAATTATTGCTCTCATATTCGTAGCATCGCCCGAGCGCCCTTTTGCCAGCTTCCAAAGCTCTCAGGCCTTAGCTTCAACGCGGAGCGGGAGGACCAGAGACCCTGATGGGATGATCGACGTTATCTCCTCTCGTAGGACTTTATATATTTAAGCCTCACACGACACCTCTTTCCACAATCCTAAGGTCGTCCCCTTTCCGATGACAATATAGCCATACATGATACATATAAATTTAAACGGTGCACCATAGCCTCCGCAAGCCCCGAGGGGTGAGAACCAATCGATATTCTCGTCTAGCTATGCCTTCAGCAAACTCACTAGATCCTCCGCTATAATTAGATGCTAAACGTCATTACCGCTTCGACGATGGAATACCACATTCGGGCAACAATCATCGAGAACAGCGCCAGACTACAGTCCTCGTAAGCATCGCTATATACAGAACGGCGCGTCGCGACATTCAGGCTGGCTCCCCTAACCGTTCCCAATTTCCTACTTACGAGTCGCACGTTCGGCAGACGGGGAAGATAATACAACTTAACTAAAGCCTCACTTACGCCCAGCCCCCTAATTCAAGTCCAGGTCAGGCGAGTCCGACGAACGCGTACGGTATCGAGCATGCGAGGGCACACAGCCAGCTTAAGACCTTATAGGCGCTCGGTAATCCGCTGCGGTTCAGGAATCCATCAAAGGCAATAACAATAGTTAGTATTCCGAGGAAGTCACGTTTAAACTCGCCCACCCATCGACCCTACTACTAACATGCGGGGGGTTCTACAGCAACTTATGTTTAGAGATCAGAGAGCAGGTATGGTCGAAGCTAGTCTGCCAGGTATAAAGTTATGGCCACGCCGCGTCCCGCCACTTCTGGTTGCGCAGCGGAAGTCAGAAGCTCATCAGACAAAGGCACATCGCACTCGCCACTGAAGATCTTGGTTGCTTCTGTATACTCGGCTCGTTATCGTCGTCAATCTCCCTGTTAGGCTCGCAGAGATGGTAGCACAACGTGGCCGGGTCGTCACACAGTACGCAGAGAAGGACTCGCACAAGTCCGTTCGTCAATATCGAGTACGCGCAGCCTTCCTCGATCATCACATCATATGCCTGGACCACAGCAGAAGTTGCTAGCCGTTTCGCGTTATATTACAGTTTCTCCTCCGGGTCCTTTAGGATTATATCCCTTTGGATAAGCTCCTCCCATACTTCCATGGGCCTGAGTCCTGCCCGGAGGTTCTTAATCGATAGCTTGGGAGGCGGCTTGTGCTCAGTCGTGAGGAGGAGGGTATTGGTGCTTCCGTCAACTCGATGGAGGCAAAATTGATCAGGCCTCGAGTGACTGGAGCTAGATGGGTGGACGGGGCGGTTTCACCTTCATTTCTCCACATTATGGATTAAGCCAAGACAGCGTATTCTTTACATGCATCGCATGAAATAACTAAGATAGCTCACAACTAGTACCAAACACAAGCAGACCCAATGTCTTACAGCAAATAGATCTGACATGTCAAGCGTGCTCAAGTGTGCCCGCTAGTATGCTGCCCATAGTAGGTAGAGGATGATGCTTGGCCACCTCCACGGTAGCCGTATGACCGACCCGCCCCCGAAGTCCCCATCGTCTCCGCCGTAGCCGCCTCCGGAGCCTGGCCATCCATCCCAACCTGGATCTTCCCGCTCCGGATACCAACCAGCCTGTGCTTCGGCCTCCTCTGCGGCCCTTATCTCATCAACCTGCGCCTGAAGATTATGTATCTCTTCCTCGTTACGAGAAATGAGCTCTGCCATAGCCTGAGCGCGGCGATTATACTCGTCAATCGACACCGGAAGATTTGCCACCTCACTTCGGAGATGTCGTCTGCGTGACTCGTTGTCAATAATCTGCTGCCCCGGGCCGGCGGACATGGGAACCACCCCCCGCGCCTGCTGTGCGACCAGACTGGTGGATGAGAGCAGGGAAAGGGTGTATTGAGCCTCCTCCAGGCGCTCTTGGAAATTCTCAGCTTGCTCCTGCAGGCCTGTGTACTCTGCATGCTGGCGTGCGAGGCTGAGCTGTCTCTCCTCTATGTTGGCGATCAGAGCTTGTAGCTGGGTGATGGAGGGACGAGCGGTCTTCTCTCTGCCCCCGGCCCTCTTTCCGTCATCTCGCTTGGATCGACCGCCTTTAGATTTGCTATGTTTGGACGAATGGCCCATGGTGGGTTCTTGCTGTCTTAGGTCTGCTGGTTGTTTTGACAGACAGATTGAGCCGGATGCGCTTGACCTCATATATCTACAAGCATCACCCACACAGATGGCGACGCCTGAGGCCAATTGTGTTTTAGGCAGCAGCAGGCCGTTTTACAATTCGTGACCTCCAACTTGCAGGTGTTGGTTACGTCGTTGGTTCCGTCTCGTCTTCTGGTTGGTTCAGGTTGTTCCTGGGATGTGACTAACTTTCACGTGATGCTGCCCCTTAGTGCCCGACGAGGGCTCAGCGTCCGCCTCAACTCATCCATTGAACTGACACCTAACCTTCCACAATGCGGAATGCTATCCTAAAAGATAAAGCCGAAAAGGCACGCCAGCGCTTCATTAAATCCATCGACACCGAGGCCATTTGCCGTCTAGCTTCGTCATACCACAACGGCCTCTCATGCAAGATATTCGACACCCCAAAACATGGTTCCTTCAACGTCTGCGTCTTTGTCGAGTTCGACACGAACCCCCCGGAGAGGTGGGTTGTTCGTATTCCTCTCCCAACACGTGCAGTCTGGATCGACGAGAGGATTGAGACTCAGCTGGCCACTATGAGGTAAGTGTTAGTGCTTTGGATTAGCATCAAGCTGAACATCACCTGTCTAACGGAAGACGTGCCCATGCATAGATATGTTACTGCAAAAACCACAATCCCCGTTCCCCGCATCCATGCCTACTCCTTTACCCAAGATAGTCCGATTGACACGGCCTTTATCATTATGGACTATGTTCAAGGCCAGACTCTAAAAGATCTTGGATTCAAGAAGGGCAAGAAATGGCGCACTTACACCCGTCCCACTGAGGCGACGAACAAGCTACATTCGCAACTCTCTGACCTCTATATCCAACTCCGCCAACTTGAATTCCCCGAAATCGGTGCCCTCGGGCTTCCCGTGGTAGATGGAAAGCTGTCCTACGACTGCAGCGCCGACGACATCCGTGTGTGCCACCGACCCCTGTCGATCGAGGTTGCGATGCAGGAGCTCGAAGGTATGGATCCGGGCTCCATAATCAAGCCAAACACCACGTTTTCAACGGCCAGAAGTTTTATAGACGCCTTGTTGTGGCTTGCCGAGAACGAATTTGATAAATCCCCCGATCCTGGCCTCGATAAACGTGGTGGCCGTAACAGCCTTTATGCTCGCCATCACTTCCGCCGCTATGTCCTTGATACTTGGCTTGACTCGGCTGTCGATAAAGGCCCGTTTGTTCTAATGCATGGGGATATTCTCATGTTGATGAGCAACCTGCTTTTTGATGACGATCTCAACCTTGTGGCCGTCCTGGACTGGGAATGGAGCTTGGTCGTTCCAGCGCAGATGCTAGTCCCGCCGGTCTGGCTCAGCGGCGGCGGCCCCGAATGGGTGCTCATCGGCACAAGTATCTTCTGCACCGAGGTCGGCCGCTTCGTCGGCACCATCAGAGACCGCGAGCGAGCCCTGCAAGTTCCGCCACGGCTCTCCCAGGAATGGGCCAAGATGGAGAGGTGGTGCCATACGGCCGTGGTGATGGCCCTGTTCAGTCCAGACCTGACGTACGACGTCTACTGGGACCTAATCTTCTACCTAACCGAGGAGAAGAAGTCGGATGATGCTGACTTTAGGAAGTTTTATATGAAGGCTATCGAACCGCGCCTGACAGCCTTCATGGAAGCCCCCGAGCGGAAAGCCTTTCTGGCTCGTAAGGAGGAGGAGCAGAGGCGATTCTTTGACGACGAGAAGAAATACTTTAATAACTTGTTTACACGGCAGATAGCGAAGGAGGGGGTAGAGGAGGAGAAAGTAGAGGAGGGAAAACAGTGGGGAGAGTAGAGAAGCAGAAGGCAGGCAGGGCGAAGCAGAAATCTAGCGGTCATGCACTACCAACAATTCAGCGGCGACTCAGGGGGGCAGAGACTCCAGGGGGAAACCAGCACTTACGTTTTTAACACCACAACTAAGATTCCTACTACTACTACTATACGCAGTCGTGCTAGTAATTCAATCAATTACACAGAAACTGGTCTATGCACGTTGCTGGGTCGTCCGTGCACGCGTCGCGTCTTATTATATTTCATCAAATTACCTTATATATAGCCCGTGCATGCATCGCGTCTAGAGACATCCCTCTACTACTACTTCTACTATCGCGATTAGGGAAAACCCAATCGTGCTTCAGAAGCAGAAAGTTCATAAAAACAAGGCACTATGCCGACCTGGATTGCAGGACTTTCGCGATCCAGAGCTATTCATGGAGGCAAAGGGCACCAAGCTTCTGTTCAAATACCCGGATGCGCCATCTGATCTGCTTGCGGCCATGGAGAACTTTGACTGTAAGCTACACCATGTTCTAGACTTCTCCCACATATGCAGTGACCGGTTGTGCATCGATGTGGGCAAAGAGACCTGCCCACTGCACGACAGCGTTCCATCGCCTGAAGCTCAGACATACCTCTGGCGGCGTTGTTGCATCCGTCATCACCTCGATCACCTCTATGATTGGGGCATTCCCAAGACCGGCCAAAACTTCTACTACGAGTCAATGCTTCGAGATGCTGGCGGCATGACTACACTGACACCTCCGAGCTCTCGACTCCGCCGCGGAGGTATCCTCTATGGTCAGATGTACAGTCTCACCAATGAGATCATAGACGCCGCTCGCACGTTTCCATTTCAGAATCCAGATCTACGGCAATTAGCTTTAGACCCCCAGCTTCGCAATGGTGTGCAAAGCATTTGCGGCAAGCCAGCATCGGGCAAGAACATCACAGATCGCGCATATCTGGCCAGCAAGCGCCGTTGTCACTATGGCTCTTATGAAGGTGACGGCTGCAGTCGCTTTTTCAGAGTAGCATCCAAGGTTCAGCACTACCCTGGGCGTCCGGTGACGATGATGATGATGCTGGTCTGGTAACATGGTCCCGCATCCCCACATCAAGCCAGCAGGAGCGCATATCGAGCTGGTTTGGGTCGAGACCAGCCAAGATTATATCTTGAAACAGAATCAAGCTTTCATGGAGGCTCGGCCGCGCAAAGACGTTCTTCAAGTCATGAGATTGGAAAAGCAAGCGAGGGTTCCGGAAGTAGGCGAGAAGACAAGGTGGGTGTTTTATAAATATATAAGTCTCACCACTTCTCCAAAGAACCGCGATTTTAATCGCAATAAGGGAGAACGATTAAAGCCCAAGAATATATAAGGAAAGAGGAAGCCGACGAGGCACGGAAAGCAATTTTTTGCTGCCTTCTGTCTCAGGAGGGCGACACAGCTCGTCCCGCTTGACGGCGATCCGGACTCCAAGCGTGGCGGCGTTACGGCTCGAATCCTGCTCGAGTGTCTAAAGCAATATCTTCCTGAGATAGTTGACGAAGGAATAACATTCCAGCACGATAACAGTTCAGCTTTCCGGGCCAAATTGACGCAAAATTGGCTCAAAAATTACGCTAAAAGAGAGGGCTTTTTCCTCTCAGACTGGCCTCCTTACTCCCCTGATCTCAACCCCATCGAAAACCTATGGGCAATCTTAAAAGAAGAAATCTGCAACCGATACCCAGAATTAGGTGACTTGCCGAAGAGTCAGGAAGCTTTGCAGCGCTTGGTCGATGCTGCGTGCGAGGTTTGGCGAGACATTGAAGAAGAGGTGTTTAAAAACCTGATAAACTCAATGCCAAAGCGTATACAGTCAGTTATTGATAATGAGGGCTGGTACACCAAATATTGATATATATCATAAGAAACTACGCTCTTTGGGCTTCAAATTGATATAGCTTATGACTTTATATGACTTTAATTAAAGGCGCAATGCCTGGTCAAAGGTGGTGGTCATGTTCATGATGGTTCGGGAAAACCCGGGTGTCGGAACTAAATCTCGGTACTGTAACCTCAAACCATCTGCTGCCCGCCCTGGAAGGGAAAAAGCGTTGGCATGTGATGTTTTCGATCCACGGCAGTTCAGTGGGAGGTATTGGGCATTCCTTTGGTGGTCGTCCTCTGCACCTTGGATTGACCCATTGATGGGTTTTGGCACAATGAGCTTGAATTTTTTGAACCTGACGTACGATGAGGCCGCATGCTCGACACTTCAGTCCATCCGGCTTCGGTGCGCCAAGACAAGCAATGGGCTCGATTGCCGGTGGTGGATACTGCTGCTGATCTAGCTGAGACTGATTTCGTAATACAAGGGGTAATTTTTGTATGGTTTCCACTAGCTTGCGCCGACTTTCCGGGTCTATGTCGTGATGTCGTGTTCGCAATCGCGTGGCAACTTCATCTGCAACACACCCAAACTGGCACAACTGGCACACAAGGAGTTTGTATTCAAGAAGTAGAACGAACGGGTAGATGGCGCCGGACGAGCCACGTTCTATGATAGAGCTCATCGTCGTGGCGCAGTGTGGTGATCGAAAAGTTGGAGTGCCACAGTTAAAAATTCCAACTTCTTTCCGATTGCGGTTGCCCCCCCCTAAATGCTAATTACAACGAGTCTTATGCGACGCGTACCAGCGTTCCTCGCGTATGACGTGCCTCAATTGGATGGCAAGGTTTATGGCCAATCATAAATACAACTCTCTCCCCTTGCTTAAATGAACTCTACCCCTAGTAAATATCAACTCTGCCCCCTGTGAAGTGGGGCAAAATAAATCAACTCTACCGTAGAAACTCGAGAAATTGACGGGCTTGGCAAAGTGGGCACCTTCGAAAGCTCGGTTAACCAATGGCTGCTTTGGAAATAAGGAGGATATTGTACTCTGTAAAACTGGATGCAATTGTGAATGGCTCAAGGAAGGGCGGAGCGGAGCTTTATGGGGCAGGTCGTGCATAAGCGAGGAAAAAGTGGAAATGCCAAGCCCGTCAATTTCTCGAGTTTCTACGGTACTAAAGTTGATTTTGGTATGTAGCACTAAAGTTCTGCAAGAATTAACATTGTAAGCAATCACTAGGAATTTCCATTCAGCAACATGTAAATTCTCATATCAACATCCCTAGTTATTCCCTTATGAGAAGCTGCATAACCTGAGACTTATCCTGTCAGCTCGAAGTCGCCAGAGGCTGACGATGGAGAAAATCGAATACATCGCCAGTCGTTGTCATTACATGAAGAGCTTTTCGAGAATACCGGCTCCGGAAAGCTCTCATCGCCTCCTTCGGCTTGTGGCTGGTCGATATCCGAAATACCCCTGTCAGCAGACGACCTTACTGAGGGGTAGTCATCTGTGATGATCTCTACTATTAGCTGGCTGGCTGAGTTTGATGTGGTCAAATGCCATGCTGCTCACCATCTGGTGTGGGAAATGTAAATGATGGCTCAGACAGACCGACCTTGTCCTCAGCGGGGGCACTGAATGCGTGCGCAGTCTCTGCTTCTGCAATTTCACGAGCAGCTCGAGCTTCAGCTCTCTTTGCGGCATTATGCTCGAGTGTGGAAAGCCTCTCTTGATCCTTTTTGAGAAGCCTGCCCTTCCTTCTTCTCCTTTTATCTAATAATAAAGCAATATCCTCCTCTTCACGGGCCACTTCAGCCTCAGCAGCCTGAGCTTCAACAATTCTTTGCGCCACGGCGACAGCGGCAGCTGCAGCCTTTTCCGCTTCCTTAGAAGCTTTTTCTTCGGCCCTATTAGCTGCTTGCTCCTCGGCCTCCTTCATAGCTCGGTCCACATCCGAGGCCTTGCCTTTTGCTATCGGTCCGGTATCGGTGAGGCCTCGGAGAATCTCTACCAGTTCCTCCTTCCGAAGTGATTCGTCGCGTGGAGATAGTTCTGAAGTTTGGAGCAACAGAATAGTCTTCAAGAGTACCATGCTGAGCGTATTAGGAGTTCCGATCTCAGCGAGTATCTTTTCTGAAGTTGGACGGGTAATATTCTCCGCAAAAGCAAGAATGCGCGACTCAACATACGCGGCTATTCCCGGCAGAGTGTTCATTGATGGGCGTGACTCTTCCATGATATTAACCAAGGAAGGTAAGCTCAACCTGTCGCCGAGATCGATCATCTCTCTTCTTGCCAGATCACGAAGAGAGGGCAATTGAAAGGATTGAGCTGCGGCGTACACGCGAAGCGCAGTTGTAAACTCGGATGTATACCTCTTGGTACTAGTATCTCCCTGTGGCTTTAGGCATTGATATCTGCCGGTGGCCAGAAAGTGGATAAGGACATGGCCGGTGTCGTAGGCGATATCGTTCAAGTGAAGCTCGTGGAATGACGAAGAGCAGTAGCCTGTTGCGACGTCTCGGGAAGCAAGCTCGGCGCTCTGGTGTAGGAGTGCATGAGGGATATGGAGGGGTCCATTCCCCTGGAAGTATACCGCACAGACTTGGCTTGCGTAAGGTCTACTACATTGTCAGCTGATGGCCTTCAAGAGAAAGCGCGAATTTCTGACGAGTGCTCTGGCCTGCTGTCCATGTTTTTGCCCATACTGTCTGATTCGCCATCCCGAAGGCGGGGTGCGGCCTCTCCTTGCTTGTTAACTTGGTAGATGGACATACTTGTGAGTGCTGGGTAAGAGCTGGAGTATGCTGGGAACTAGATGATAAAAGCCCGTCTCTATAGGTAGAAGGGTGATAGAAGGGGCACTCCGACATATAGAGGCATTGGCAAAGGGACCCGGAGTAGAATGACAAACACCGGGTCTGTTATAGCTAAGGCTCTACTTATTTTAACATAGGGGTCAGCGGCTCACACAAAGGCTATCGGCAAGCTCGGAAAGCCTCAAAGGCAAAGGTCATTTCAATGACGTGAGTGTGATATAATATTGAGTTTATTTCTTTTGGGAAGGTGAGACTTCAGACAACCAAAAGCTACGCTAAGCCACACACCTTGGCTACTGGCAAAGCCCTAGTTTTCCCATTCGACATTTTGCTGGTGGCGTGCCCATTCACTTGTTTGAGAGGCCTGCTTGGAGGTTAATTTCCGGAGGTACTCTGCATTGTCGCATATCACCACTAGGTGCGTGCGACTGGATATGAAGCGCGGCCCATACTTTGGGGTCGTGTATCCGGTTTCACATCCAGCTTGTCGCATTAAGGATTCCTAATCTCTGCGCTCTACCCGCTCAATGGAGTAATCGCGGACACGCTGTTGTGATATGAGCCCCACTTGCCTCTGGCCTCATTCCTCCATCCATAGGTACGAACGAGAGTGATACACAATACCGTAATGCACCACAAAACCAAGAGCTGTCAGGCTGCAATAACGACGGAATGGTCTCCCCTCCCGCACCCAATGTCCCATCAGGATGTACATCTTTGAACAACACACAGAGGGTCGCTTGAGCACTGACCACCGCTCGGGCCTCCCTCAAACGTAGCACGGCCGATCACGCGCCCCATAACCCTCGAGTAAGTCATCTCAGCCCGACCAACGCAACGTGCAGTTCGGACGGCAAAGTACATGACTATTTTGGTGTTGCTGCAGGTTTAAGCATCAGGCAGCAATGGGTCAACGCATTTCCGGCAACGTTGGCTGAGGAAACACCGCACCTTTCTAGTTTTATCCGCCTTGGCTGCTGCCGGTAGACAAAGGTAAGACCGGAAGCTCGGTTACAACCAACACCTGCAATGCAGCCGCAAGTTTTTCCCTCTAAGGGCGGATAGATAACGCAGATCATCTAAGTTAGTCTGCTCAAAGCGATCTGCGCGGAGCGGACCGGTCTGCCCCTCCTCCTACTGTACAATGTGATGCTGACAGGGGTGCGGGGCAAGCGACACACTTTCAGCTCCTCACCTTCCGTGCCGCCTCAAGCTGAGGCAAGATACCAGGCCAATGATTCCCGATCCGGTCGCACTTGCCTGAGTCGACAGTTGTTGTTGAATTGCGCAGTGATGCTGGGTGTAATTGATAAAATCAAGGTTGTTATTGTTATTGTCATGGTGAGAGCTCTCTCTAGGGGTTTATATCCCATGCGATTCCATCTAGGACTTTCAGCTTTCAATCTAGGACTTTGTGATGTGACCCTGAAGTGAGGGGGAAGCTCCCAATTATTCCAACAACAGTTCCTCTGCTCACTGCCCCACCGCGATTTCTCATGCATCTTTTTTCAAGGCAAGTGCGTTTTTGCCCCTCTCGCACCTGTCAGTGACCCTCCAAGCTGATTAAACTCTGTCCTGGTTTGAGGTTTGCTCGCCTCTACATTTGTCTGTTTATCAAGCACCACCAAAGGTCTGATACCCATGTGTCCCCACCACGACTTGATCAGTGGCCTGTAATTAGGCACCGGCCTGGCTTGTGCCCATATTCGCCCGCCCGTAAGACTCGGGCCCGACAACGAGCCTATCCTGGCTGCAGCCGGTCAATCAAGCCGTTTAGAGGGGGTCTTCGACAGGGGTTTCCATCAAAACCAAAAAAGGTAATAGATCGA
This sequence comes from Fusarium duplospermum, assembly GCA_003946985.1. Taxonomy (NCBI): domain Eukaryota; kingdom Fungi; phylum Ascomycota; class Sordariomycetes; order Hypocreales; family Nectriaceae; genus Fusarium; species Fusarium duplospermum. The sequence goes on along the minus strand of NKCI01000321.1, from coordinate 18,580 downwards.
CGCAGTTTTCTCTTTCCCCGGAAAGGAGATAACGTCCATCATCCCTAAAGGGACTTGAGCGATGGTACGAAGGTCAGGGTTTGACCCCCAAACCAAGGCCGTTTCTGACTCTTGGCTTTGAGTCGAAACAAGTTGTGTGTATCCGGAGACCGGGTTTAATTTGATTATCTCTCTGTAGGGTTATTATCTAGTACCGTACTCTGTAGCAACTCGAGAAATTCGGACTCTTGGCGTTTCCACTTCTTACTCCGTTATGCACGTTAAACAGTCTAGCTCACAGCCATGCTCCCAATTAGCCCAATCAGACACACAAAGGCTTGTTTTATCCCTCCTTATATCCAGAGCAGCCATTGGTCAGCCATGCATTTGATCAGGTCCATTTTGCCAAGAGTCCGAATTTCTCGAGTTTCTACGGTAAATTCTCTTCTATTTTAGAAATCAGGACACATGCCGCTCCATACGACCGAATCACAGTTTGCCAACTGTCAGAAGGCGTTCGAGTTTAAATCATGCATGTATGGGTATACCTCAGCAATCATGTTCCTGTGAAGTGGACCCTCTTGTCTCCCCCACTTGAGACGAGGAGTTCACAGTGTCATGAGGTCTCAATGTGCACAAAGGGCTTTGTGCACATGACTGCAAGTGCGGTGTCCTAGATTGGCGCCGAGTTTTCGTGTCAAACATGACTGAAGCGGGGTAGAGGATTTAATAATGAGGCTTAGGGAGATCTTGCGACAAGCATATCTGTTTGAGCCATTGTCTTGTTCCAGCCGCCCCCCACGCCCCATGCTATGGATTGCAGCAACCGCAGCCGGATCGATCATGGCACCCAATGTGGATCAAACGCTTCGATGTTGCAAGAAAATGTTTGCCACGTCTAGTGCTCTTCGCCAACATCGGGCTGATTCGCAACGACACGCCTTAGACGAAAATACGCTACCTCAGACGGCTAGTCAGCGGCTCGAGCAACAGGCTATCTTGAAGTGTTCTTGTGGGAAACGCTTCAAGGCACAAGCGCACATGGATCAGCACCAACATGATTCACCCATGCATCGGGGACCGACCCAGTCGGGGGCCACAGCCTCGACTCTTGACCAGCAGACATTTAATCCCTTACCTGAGGGACATCCCGTACTTGACCTCAGCCGACATGCGATGCCCATCAAAATGATCGCGACGCCCTTCATCAGCAGAACGGGAACAAAAGTCGACCAATCAGAAGCAAGGCAGAAGCAGAGGTCGAGCAGGCACTTTGAACCGGCATTCCAAGGTGCAGAACTATGGTCAGGCTCCGGAAATTGGTATCAAGATGTCGGAGATGATCACGGACTTTGCGATAAGGATTGCGGATGGTGTGGGCATTGCGCTGATGAGGCAAGGATATAGAGCTAGAGTGGGCAGAGGGCTCGATTGAACCGATGTTATGCTTTAATTTGAGTATGTTGTTTGCCCGGTAAAGTACAGTATGAGTCAGGCTGGAAGGTCCGCTCCAGGCATGCTGACTTCCCCATATCATCATTCGCGGCACTACCTTGTCGTGCATCAACACTGTCGGCTCTGTTCCCATGTTCACTTCATACGGTCTACTGGCCTAATTATCATGGGAGTTAGGGTTCCTGGGTAAATTTAGAGGACGAAGATTTTGTCACGTCAAGATGCACCTCATGAGCCACACAAAGATGGAAGTATGATCTCGCTACGCTCAGAACACACCCTGCACTCCTGCCAACATGAACCAGTACGACCGATATAGCCCTTGGAGAACCCATACCGTCACGCGTGGAGCCTTGCTATGACAATAAGGCCTATGTTTTGGCATAGATATATTCGAGGCACTCTAAAGGCGTATACTAGCTACCCTATTTAGCTATCTATCTCTAGAGCGAAGCCTGGTTATATTATGACGTAGATTGATCCCGAGAGCTTAGCAGGTAATTATAAATCACTCCGCCACGGAGCTAGGGCCTATCAAAATGGTAGGGACTGGCCTAAATAATAAAGACACAAGGCAATTACTCAGGCAAGCTTGAAATTTGACGGCTTAGAGATTCCTACCGAGTCAAGGAAGGCGCCGCATCCCGGTACAGTTAAGGCTGCTCATAACCTTAACGAAGACCGCAGCGCATCTGTACTCTATGGTTCGGATACCTCTACAGACGAGCTCTTACTTAACTTTAAGCGCCTAAGCGTTCGCGCTCTGCAGAAAAGCCAGCTTCCACCACGGTATCTACCGTAGGATCTTGAGAAATTCGAACGCTCTAGCCCCTCCACTTTTCCACTCTTTAACCTCCAAACCGTCAGTTACCGTTAATTAGCTAATACGGAGTTTTATGGCGACGCTAGAGTGTCTGAATTTCTCGAGATCCTACGGTATACCGACTTAGCATGGAGCGAATAGAAGAGGCAAAGGTAATCAATCCGCTCTAAAGCTAAACGCGTTTAGGGACGAGAGGAGGTTTAATCTTACTAATATATATATATATATAATCTTGTGTACGTAGAAAAGGCCAGAGGCTCACGAGAACCCCTTGGACCATCGTTCATCATCATCCTTTTCACTTACCATCAGCAGAGGGAAAAACAGACCTTGAAGGCTTCCCCCAGCTATGGCTCGTCTTCTTATCAATTGATCATTCAGCCTTATTACTTTTCTGTTGTTTTCCAGTGAGAGGTGAGAAGAGCAATTATTATTCGCACATAATTTAGTCCAGAGGAAGCTGTGTGCAAAGGGTGATTGATGGTGAAGTTGATTAGTACGTTACTGTACGGTACTGTAATTACCCGATAGACTGGAAATGATGCGTTTCGGCTGTTCTCAGATTTGCTAAGAAGGAGCACTCGCAACTCATATTCCACGGTGAGTATTCCACTCTAAGAACGCCGTCTTTGCCAACCAAATATCCTCTGAAAAGCTTCCATGTGACCGACTTCGCTTGCTTGAATCACCAGTCACCTTCTTGACATCCATCGCCTCCGACTTCCACGCTCGCTTGTTCGGCACCAGCTGCGCCAACGGACGCCGAGGCGGCTCGAGTAGCAAAGCCCGTTCAAAGTCGATCATCATAACCCCATTGGTCTCAGAGTTAAATAACATGTTCGCAAGTCGCACATCCTCGTGGATCACGCCCCCTCGATGCATGGCTCTCAAGGACCGAATGGCCTCGTTTTCGAGCGATTTGTTAATGTCGCTAATTTTCTGTGCTTTGTCGATGCTGCACCCTCCCCAGGACAGAAATGTCATGTGCACCACATAGACCCGATGGTCATAGTAGTAAATCTTGTCCATCGATCGGAGGTCAATGGCACCCAGGAAGACGGGCACGTAGACGCCTTGGATAGGCTTGAGACGCTCGTAAACAGCAGCCTCGTGCTCGAGATCTTTGATGAAAGCTCGCACCGTGCCCTTGCTGACAAAGGTGTAGCCATGCGCAAGTAGGGTCACTTCGAAGAGCACACCCCGCGCACCACCCTCCCCCAATGGCCGGATCCCGTCATCAAGAGACTGTTCCAGCTGCTTCCAGAGTAGGCGAAGCCATTCCTCATGATTGACAGGATGACGTGCGCGGGCAGGAGCACAGCTCTTGCAGTGAAGTGCCACGTTGGGGCACTTTGGGTCGAGAAAACCCCCCTCAACCATCCCGAGAAGGCATTTCTGCGTACAGTACTGCCGACCCTGCTCACCGCCCCCTCCACGCGGCCGTCGCGCCAGTCGCTGGCTCCGCCTAGTTCCTTGTGTTGTGTTTCGTCCAGTTGGCGTGGGTGTGTCCGGTGGCTTGGGCGCCGACTCGTCATCAGATGGTTCCCGTCTGTCGTCCTTCCTTAACGACACCTTACCAATATGGCTCTTAGCGGTTCGACGTTTCCCTCTGCGGGGCAAGTGTGGCGTCCGATCGACGCCCTTGTAGGTGGTGGGTTCATGACCAGGTGAGTAGTCCGATGACGCCGATCGTTCATTTTCCGGAATAGAGCGTAGTGTCGATTCGAAGTCCTCGGCCCATGTCTTCAAGTTCTCCATAGCTCTTTGGCGTTCCTCCTGCCCATTCTCCCGTCGTTCTCCTGGCGAACCGAGAGCCATGAGGGTGAACGCAAGATACTGTCCGACAGCCGTACAGATATGGAGGTTGTTTGGATGAGCTGACACCTCCGGACCAGGCTCCGCTAGATGGTAGTACAGCGTCTCAGGTTCGTCCCAGTCAATCTTGAGAAACACGGTGGCCTCGCCGGTAGTCAAAAGCCCATATTTAAGTCCACTTTCGATCATGTAATGGTATGTCTGCGTGATGGCAGATGACGTCAGCTTCTCTGCGTGGTACTGGAAACGCGCGTCAGGGTCTACAGAAGTTGGAATCGTCTTTCGGTTCACAACTTCCTTGTGGATGTCCATGGCGCGGAGACCGAGACGAAGATGCGGAGCGGTCAGCTTGTGCGGCGGCTTATACTCGGAAACGTAAACCATGGTGCGCCGGGAAGACAGGGTATTGTCGGATCGATAGACGCAGATTTGATCCGGTCGCAGCTGGTTCAGGTCTCTTCGATGGTCCGGCGTCTGCGGTGGTGTCGCTGGGGTCACCCTGTCCACGACTTCCTCGGCGACGTCGCTGAGGGCATGGGGATGGTTCTCAAAAACGACACCATCTCCGATCTGAAAGGCCCTTCTGACCTCTTCCACCAGTTTGAGCTGTTGTATGATGGCCCTGACCGGATCCTCCACGCTATTATGCAGGAAATATTCGAGCGTCTTCTCGTCTGCTATCGGCCGTTGAGAGATCCTATTTCCCAAGCCGGCCAGGAAAGTTCGGTTCTCGAAAACGCGGCGGTCGGTAGGAAATGAATCGTAGAGTGTACCGAAGGTGAGCTTCTGTTGATCAAGGAAATCGGGCCATGGCCTCAGATTTTTGGGACACCACTTGTCACGCGGATTTGTGATGGAGCCCCTCGAGGTCAGTTTTGGATCTGTTTCGATGGCAAATCGGGAGAAAACGGAGGTATGGCAGGCTTCGATGTACTCGTCAAGTGTCGTGAGTCGTGTTTGTTCCTCTGACGCTTCGGCGCGTTGCTGTTCCCTCTCGGCGCGTTGTCGCTCCTCTTGTCGTTCTCTCTCCGCTTCCTCGGCACGTTGCTCAGCTTCCCGTAGGAGCCTCGTCAGCTCTTCTACACTCCTTGATCCATCCATAATGCGTGGGATTGATGTCTCGGTGAGGATCGATTTCGAAGGGTGGAAATTTGCATTGCAAACATGTGTTTGAAGCTCGGCCTGATTAAAGTGGAGCCCTATTACGTTGCGAGGGGTTACCCGCCTAAAATTGGGAGATCTCAGTCAGAGTTGTCAAAAACGTATTTAGTCTAGTGTGCTGGCCTTCTGAGGCTTGGTCCTGCCCGGCGTAATAAATTTCATTCATTCACAGTGTCCCACAAATCCACAGCGAAATCAACAGTCCAGCTCCTATCGAGGTAATTTTACAGTCAGCTTTCTTGCTTGGTAACACTTTTGCTGACCTTATTTTTTCTATTTTTGCGTTGATTAAGGCTCGAATCCTAACGTGATGGAGTGTGCTTCCTCGTCGACTCCCATGTGCCGCGACAAGCGCATTGACTTCACACCATCGCTTCCGGCACAGGGACTAGGGATGGGACCCATTCCACTTCCCGGGAAGGTATTGCCGTCCTGAAACCCTGTACTCTACCTGTAATGTGACTAACATGCCGTGTAGCCCGCAGTTATTGAAGAACGTAACGGCGAAATAGAATTTCGCGTCGTCAACAATGATGGTGACCGGGAGAGTCTCATCGTCCTGGGTGGGCTGAAATGCGTCTTCCAGAAGCAGCTGCCAGAGATGCCCAAGAGCTACATCGCGCGCCTCGTCTACGATAGAGCTCACATGTCCATCGCCATTGTGAGGAAGCCGCTAGTAGTAGTAGGTGGCATCACGTACCGGCCGTTCAAGCATTGCAAGTTCGCCGAGATTGCCTTCTGCGCCGTCTTATCAGACGAGCAGGCCAAGGGGTACGGGGCGCACCTCATGTCGCATCTAAAGGATTACATTAAGGCATCATCGGGTATAATGCATCTCCTGACCTATGCCGACAACTTGGCTATCCCCTATTTCAAGAAACAGGGTTTTACAAAGGAGATCACGTCGGATGACTCAATTTGGAAGGGGTGTATAAAAGACTATGAGGGCGGAACTCTTATGCAGTGCTCTATGCTCCCAAGGATTCGCTACGTGGAGGTAGGCCGCATGCTCCTCAAGCAGAAGAAGTGCGTCCACGCCAAAATGCGGGCTTTTAGTAAGAGCCACGTGGTCCATCAACCTCCGAAACAGTGGGAGAACGGCCTCGCTCCCATTGACCCCCTGTCCATCGACGCAATCCGGGCGTCGGGCTGGTCACCTGAGATGGAGGAACTGGCTAGGCAATCCCGCCACGGTCCGAACTACAAGCAGCTGCTACATCTCTTAAATAACCTCCAGAACCATCAATCATCGTGGCCACTCCGGCAGCCTGTCAGCGAGGACGACGTCGCCGACTATTACGAAGTCATCAAGGCACCAATGGACCTTAGTACTATGGAGGTCAGGCTGGAAGCAGAGCAATACAAGGCACCTGAGGATTTCATTAAAGACGTCCAGCTCATCTTCGACAACTGCAGGCAATTCAATGACGAGAATTCGCTGTATGTGAAGTGTGCCAACAAGTTAGAGAAGTCCATGTGGCGGCAGATACGCACGATCTCGGAATGGTCCCATTTGGAGTAGTATGATGGTTTGACTTGGTTAACTTGAGGCACAGATACCTTTTTTCGTCTGTGAGTCTGTCGGCGTATACTGCACAGTACGCAATCCACGCCTCCATGTTCTGCCAATGTAGTGGCTTCAAGTACGGCTATGCGAGAGCCCGGGGGAACATTGATGACTGGGAAGAGTCTCTTCGCGAATTGGTCATAGATTGGTCATGTGGATAGGAATGAGTGCCAGAGACGGACGCTGTACGAGCGACAATCAAATTCGCGATTACCACGGCTCGGCTCGATCAGAGATGGTCAAGGTCCCGCTAAACCACTAAATCGATTAGTACTAACTGTAAAACTCTCGGAGAATCAAACAGCGTTTCTGTCAGGTTTTGCAGAAGTCAGTATTTTACATTGCCGTGGTATATCGTCCGCGCAATTGCGCTCGAAATTGCCCTCTGCCTAATCTGTCTCGGGGGTTCTCAAGATAATATCGTGTCTATTTAAATGAATGCCAATAAATTACAAAGCGGTCACTCAGGATAAAACTTATGAGAAAATCCATCTCTATTTTAATCTCAGTAACATGGATCCAATGAGGGCCTTCGATAAACTGCCGCAATTTTCCAAAAGCTCCTGGAACTCCTCATTCTCCCATAAATGCTCAACAACACACGTGACATAATGGACTAGAAGCTGTCTCAATTTCTCTGGAACCAGTTCCTCGAAACCAAATCGTAGTAGCGCCAAGATCTCACCAACGCTATCTTTAATGCGGGCGGGACCCCGACAGGTCCATTCACGACAGCGGGGCTGTTTTGTAAGAGGGCGGTGCGGGCTCCTCGATTGAGATTGGCAGGAGTATGGATTCCCAGGTCAAAAGGGTCCGGGACAAAGGGCGGGCAGGAGGTGGCGGATGCCATCGCCGCCGCCGTGGGCTGCGCGAAGCGCAGGATTGTGGTTGTTGTGGTGCACTTGGTAAGAAGATTGGTGTAATTAGGGCTACTTTCTTAACATCTGCATGCCAAGAAAGTAAGATGACAGGTAGGTGGGGCGGCTCGAATGCTTTGGCCTGGCTGCGGCTTCCAGTGTCATTTAGCTCCAGCCATTTCCAAGCTGTTCGATAAGCTCCGCGGACGCCATCTCCCATCAACGATTGGTTATTAGAGCTCCTGGTCAATCACCTCACCGTATACTTGACCTGGGAACCCACAGAAATGGAAGGCGGTGTGGCTAACCTCCATGCGTTAGCTCGGACGTCGTATGTCGGCCTCCTGCAGCCTCCTGCAACCTCAGAAGCCACCGCGCTGAACCAGTCCGGACCGGACCAGTTTGCAGAAATTGGGCTCAGCGCAACGGATGTTTTCCTACTGCTCGTTGGTGTCTGTGTAACAGGAAGGGAAAAATGCACGCGCTAGGGGAACCAAAGAATAACGGACCGAACGGGCACTTATGGTTTTTTTTACCCCTATACTGCCATGCCGCCCGAGAAGCGAGATCTTCTGAACCCAGCAAGGTGCAGGTGCATAAAAAAAAAATGCTCGCAGCTCATGTCAACAAGGCTCCTCAGAGGCGGTTTTTGTGGCTGCGGCACCTAACGCTTTCTGGCGCCAGGTTTTTCAGCCCTCGCAATAGCTTCATGTAGGCTGCCTTGGCAAGGCTCCCCCAACGGGCGATTCAAAAAAAAAAAAATCACGATGCCGTCTTTCGCTCACCTGCCAGCCTCCTCAACATGTTTTCATCTATTGAACCGCTGCCATGTCTCAAGCATACGACGACGCGGGCGAGGGCGCCGTCTTCGTGGGTTTCTGGGTTGACCATGGCCGAGGCAACATCCTGGGCGCGACTCTCACACTGTGAGCGCGCTATGCACTTGTCCTTCTGGCCTTCCTGGCCGTCCTCGTGACCTTTGCGGCAACCCGGAGCTGGCTGTTCTGGCGCTTTCTACTGCACAGCTTCATCAGCGGCAAAGCCGAAGATGCGTGTGCTCTTTAACCCCTATTGAGTCGGGCTCTTTCGATGAAAAAGCCCGGCCCTGTCGATGGTCGTCACGCTTATCGCAATAAACCCAGGAATTGCCAGTAGGCCCGATCTCTTGCAGCCGAAAAGATCCGGACTGTGGAATGGTGGATAAATGTGACGACCGGCGGGCGGCGGCAACCCCATGTTCCGCGGATGCAGTAGCATGCATGCACGACAATCTTATGTCACAGACATGCATATTTTGAGGCAGTATCAGATGCATTTGTGTGGAGTAATTGATTCGACTAAGCCATGGAACTCGGCTCGGCATGTAGGGTGAAAATGAGCGATCTGAAAGCCATTTCCCAACAGACATGATCATTGGCAGATCTGAGAAGCCTCTTGGAAAAAGAGCTGAACGAATGGATGTCAAGAGTCGACGAGCTGGACCGCTGCCAAGTCCGTTCAGTACTACAGTACTAACCGGCGCGAGCGGGTTTCTTGGGCGAAAAATTCTTCGCCTCATTCTTGAGCGCAATATACAAGTGACAGTCACCTGCATTGTACGCGGGAGAAACCCTCATCACTCTCGTCAGAGATTGATTGATACCCTCCGCCCGACAGCTTGGTGGAATAGTTGTTTCCAAGAACGCGTAGAGGTCTGGGCTGGGGATCTGGCTGAACCTCGTGTTGGCTTGGATGGTTCCAAGTGGCAGTCAGTGTTTGGTCTAGGTGGGCAACCACGCCAAGTCGATGTCATCATCCACAATGGAGCATCTGTCAACTGGCTTGAACCCTACGATGCTCTCCGCAGTACCAACGTTTCTCGCATCTACCACTTCGTCGAAGGCATTCTACGTTCGACGAATCCCCCTCGACTCTTCTACGTCTCGGGGGGCTACTTATCTGGTGCAGAGGAAGCAAATGATGAACTGGTGGAAAAGATATATCGCCTACCTGCCTACGACCAGACCAAGTTTTTATCGGAAGCTTTGGTCAAGCGCGCCCAATTGATAGGTACATCAGCCAGCGATCAAATGTTGATCTTCAAGTCCGGATTTATTATTGGGTCAACCGGCGATGGTCGCACACAAACGGGCGATGCGCTGTGGCGTATGGTGAAGGCCTGCATTCAGGCCGGGTCATACAGTCAAGACGATGCTCAAAAATGGATACCTGTCGCTGGAGTGGACAGTGTTGCATCAATGCTCGTGGATCAGGTCCTGCTGACACGATCTAGTTCGGCCAAAGGACGGTTTCAGAAAGTCCTGGATGGGATATACTTCCAAAAAAGATAGGAATATGCTGGCGGCAGTGGATATACACCTTGCACCCATGAAACATGATGACTGGAGAATTTTAATGCGCAAGGAAATGGAAGAACGAGATCGGTCACACCCCTTCTTTCCACTGAAGTATTGGTTTGAGGAATCAGAGGGGCACATGGGTATGGATGCGCCTCTGGGGCATTTGATTAATGGAGAAGCTTGCTATGAGGCTGGAGTTGCAGTAGAAAAGAGCTTGGAGTATCTTGCCCAGTCTGTTTTCCTTTCTGCAGTGTAAAGATGGTGAACCAAGTCTAAAAATAACTAGATATAAATTACTTATTTTTACTTATCTTATACCTGTGACTTTACATTGTTTTTTTCCCTCTCTTTTTCCCATTTCTCTTTCTTCTTTCTCCTCCCTTTACCTCCTCCTTTTCTCTCGTCCTCTTTGTTTTCCCCATATCAATACTCGCAATCTCCCTTATATCTTTCTATCGTTATACCTGCCTCTATATTAATACTATGTAACCTCTCTCACTGCCTATTGTACCTCACATCTATCTTGCCACTCTCACCTTTCACCTTATTTATAATTTAGGCATATACCTAACCTATGCTCCTCTTATTGCTATTCTTATTCGTAATTTACTAATAAACATAACATATATTCCTCTTCTTACTTCTGTACATACTTCCCCCCTATACATCTCTACGTGCCTCCCTGCTATATCTACAACTTCGCTATGAGCGCAACCACCTGACATAACCCACTCGCCTGTATCCATTCACCTGTCTTTCCACCCCATTCGACCAACTCCCCTAACCACCTATACAATCGGGTGCGGGTTCAGCGTCAGTGTGTCGGCTTTGGACTTTCTCGAATTCATTCTAAAATTGGCTTCTGAGTGGACCTATGCACCGTCCAGACACGGTAGGTTTTCTAGTGAAACCGACCTTGTAATCAGCAAGGGCCTTAAATCTACACACTGTGCTTTGTCCGTTTTCGTCACAACTACAATATCAAGTTACTGACACTGAACCCGCATCCGACTGTACATCCTAGCCATCTGGTTATCATCTAACCTCTCTATTCTCTCACCTATCATCTGCTCTACCTACCCTGACCACCATATACCGTCCCGTATAATCTGCATAACCACTATCCGAAATAACACCCCTTTATACTGACATCTCCTTCTCACCCTCCTAAATAACCTCTCATCGTCGCTCGCTGCCTCCCGCTGCGCACAAATCGCCTGCGGTAACCCACATTCGAAATATGCCGAATATGCCACCAACCGCTTCTTCGTCATCATCATCCCCTCCTCCGTCACCTCCCAACCTGTCTTCGTCCTCTCCCACCTCCCTGTTCCCCTTTTCGGACATGCTGCCATGTCGTGATATACATCGGATAAATCCTCTACCCTACATACGCCACAACATGTTCTTAAACATGCCTACCTCCCCGGTCTTCTCCATGACCTGTAACCTCTTCTCTGCTTCGACCTGTCGTGTTAACCGCTGACTCCCCTGATAATTCGCCTCTACTGCAGCCTCTGCAGTCTCCTCTTCCTCCTCCGCTTCTCCTCTGTCTCTCGACATATCGTCATCCCTCTCTGCTAGCCCTGGTTTTCCCCACCGGCCTGCCGCCCCTGACATGCATCGCATATTTCCTCTCCTTCCGTATACCCGACTCGCTCTTCCGCCCATCTCGCCCCCCCTCGTCCGCTCTCCTGCAACAAACTGACCAACGGCCGCGGAATCCCCGCGTCGACCACCAACTGGACATTCCAACCATCTATCCCCGTCCCCAGTGCATTCGTCGCTGCTATCCGTCCCACCTCACCCCTCGTGCTGCTCATCCACTCTTCAACCCGCCGCGCCTTCTCGGCCGCGTTGCTAACCCCTCGGTAATATGCCACACATCCCAGCCTGTCAGCAATTCCCTGCACCCTCTTGATTGTGCCGCCGTATATGATCATCTTACCCTGACCATGTGCTGCCGTTCACCCACGGACAACCTCGCATACTTGCTCCACCATCTCCTCGTCTTCCTCACTCTCCTCCTTGCCCTCCCGATTGACACTGGCCCTGCTATTCGCCGCATTTATCCTCTTCTGGTCCGTGTTTGTTGTTGCCTGTCTGCCCCTGGCCCTGTCCCCATCCTCGATCACCAACCCCAGGAACCAGAAAACGCCAGCTATCCGACGCGGTCCCGTTCAGTGACAGCACTCGCATGGCCAAACGCATTCAATCGGGTGCCAGGGAGCACCCATATAATTGTGGGGGACTAAGACTACTGGGGGTGCGACAAAGAGCTTAACATATGCGTGGCCTGTGGACTGAAGCATTTCTAATGGGGACGAGGATGGGGCTTGGGCGAGATATCAGAGGTGCACTCTCCAACCATAAGAGTCCAGGGCGTTTTCTTAGATCCACTACGCATTTAAACTTGTAATACTTTTTGACAATGAGAATGGTCGACGTGAATGTAGGCGCCTTGCAAGGTCTCACGCGCTTCCTTGTTTCCAGGATGAGGCTCGGTGTGGCACTGGTCTCCACATGCAGCACAGCTTAAAAGGTCGTCAAATTGCCATCTTGCATATCGTCGTGGGCCATTCACTCATTTCGCTCGATATCCTCTTCGCCCAGATGGACCCATTATCCATGGCCAGCTGGCCGCCCTTTCTACAGGCCATATACGCCAATTCCTCATCTTTGAACTCCACAGAACCGTTCCCAGCCGCCATAATGGAGGCTCTTCTCTCCTCCACTGCCTCGGCGTCGCCTCTGCTCCAGTTCTTCATCTTCGTCTACCGCGGCATTGGCGAGCAGCTCGGCCTGGATCCTTCTGTGGTGCTAACCATCTGCGGTGTCCTGTGGGGTGTTCATAAGCTGTACACACGACTATTGAATGTGATTGGGAATCTTCTAAACAAGTATTGGAGATGCACGGTGACCATCCGTAAGGGAGATCCGATTTATGATCACATGATGGAGTTTCTGGCTGGGAAGTTGACCACGAATAGTCGACATCTTGCTGTCAAGACTTTGTGGAAGAGCGTCTGGGAACAAGGCGAGAATGACGACGTAGCGAAATTCCCGGCAGTCACCATCGCCGACGATGGAGATATCTCCCTCAAGCTTCACAACTTTGCTGACCAGGCTGCTCGAAGCGTGAGTGAACACATTTCTCTATACTTCTTTGAGAACTATTACAATACTAAAGGACTACAGAAACCTTACTACTTTCCTTCCATAGGATCCACCGTGTTCTATCACAACGGAGTCCGCTTCACGTTTCTCCGCCAGAAAGAGGCGATGGCGACAGGCGACATGCCCAGCGTCAGTGTTGAGGAGCTCGAAATCGCCTGCCTTGGTAGATCAAATGGTGAGTTTTTGGCAAAGGCATTTCTTCCCTTTCGAGGATTAACCCCTGAGTATAGAGCCTATTAAGGGGCTGCTTGCAGACGCCCAGTTAGCTTACTACAAAGACACCGAGCACAAGACGACAATCTTCCGACCCCAAATGAAGACCGACCGCCCGGAGGGATCCCGAATGTGGCAGGTGGATTCACGACGCCCGATTCGGCCCATGGAAACTGTCATTCTCGAACAGGTAGAGAAGCTTACGGTTCTTAAGGACATGAACAACTACCTGAGCCCCGAAGCTTACCAATGGTACGCCACCCGCGGCATTCCTCTTAGGCGAGGATACCTTTTCCACGGCCCTCCAGGAACAGGGAAAAGCAGCTTCTCCTTTGCTTTAGCTGGCGTCTTTGGAATCGATATTTATATTATCAGCCTGCAAGATCCTACTCTGAATGAGGAGGCTCTGCTCTTCCTGTTGACCCAGCTACCACGGCGCTGCATTGTCCTGCTGGAAGATATTGATTCGGCTGGGCTTCGTCAACCTGACGATGCTGAGCCAAAGAATAAGTCTGAAGGCAGCATTGTGGGCGTGATTGAGAAAAAAAGACACCGAGGCAGAAAGAGATCTTCCCCCACCACTACCCATGACATATTTCCTCAAGGGATCTCGCTCTCTGCTCTTCTCAACGCTATCGATGGTGTGGCTTCGTATGAGGGCCGCGTCCTCATCATGACGACGAACAAGCCCGAGGATCTCAATGAGGCCCTCGTCCGGCCCGGCCGCATTGACATGCAGGTCGCCTTCAAGCTCGCATCATGCAAGCAGGCGACGGAGCTATTTAGTCAAATGCACAATGATTTCCAGCCCAAATTCGAAAAGGTAGAGACCACAGCGGACGAGACGGAACACATCGTGGCCGTTGATAGGGGAGGGGAGCTTAGTTCGCTATCTGAGGAGTTTGGAAAGTTAATTCCCGAGGACATGTTTTCGCCGGCGGAGATTCAAGGGTTCTTGCTCAAGAGGAAGGATGATCCTAGCAGGGCCGTAACTGAGGTTGCGGATTGGATTGAGGCCTCTGTGCAGCAGAAGGAGTCTAAGTCTAAGGTTACAATTGTGCAGTAGAGTGCTCGCCATGAGAATGTCATGTAATATAGATAGCATCGAGCTCGAGGTCATTATTGTTACGAGCTCAGGCAAAGACTATCTATAGCTCCTCCATCCAGACCAAATCGCCGGATGAGTGAATAACCAGGGTCAATTCCGCCTTGAACATCATCTTCAACTAAGCGGCTTCCGTCCATACACGGATACACTGCGATGATGTTAGCAAGTAGTTGAAGCCCGAGCATGCGAACTCACATTGGCCAGTACGCATGGATTCCTCGGTTGTTCAAATCCTTTCTCGCATGGACCAAGAAGGCTTGGACTTCTGCAGGGCTCCAACCGAGGGCTCTTGTGAAGGGCGCCAGGGTGAGTGCCTCAATCGCACTGCTCATGTTGGCATTATGCCATTGGCCAAGAGCCTTATGTTTCGTGTCCTTCGGCCAAGGGTTCGTTGGCCACTTGAAGTTCTTGACCGTGACATCTCTGAAGCCCACCTCGGCCATGATGTCTTGTATCTGCTGAATGTCCTGGTAAGGACGACCAAGAAGAACAGTTGCCTCGCCGAGAAGCTTGAGCCATCTCGAAAGATAGCTATCTTCCCGGAGAGTCCCGTCATCAGATTTGGCATTCAAGTCGATTTCCTGCACTTCGACGTAACCCCCCGGGGCAAGTGATCTTACAGTGTAATAATTGTCAACAAGCTGCATGCAAACGCGTGCTGGAACGTGGTAACTGACTGGAGGCACTTCTCGAGGTAAACTCTCCAGTCCTTGACACTCGAGTTCATCATACGGCTATGGACATAGTCAAACGGCGCTGAATAGGTCCATTCTTCATCGATATCATCGATCTGGAACTCGACGTTTGGAGGAAGCCTTATGTCGTACGTCAAAACATAAGGAAATAGAACTGAACTAGAAGACATACCAGCTCGGTTGGTTGGGAGACAGGTCGACACCGATGACCTAGCCATGTCAGCTAAAGCAACCCCCGGCGGAGTGGACGTTTTTACCTTGGCCTCTGGATGCTCATCACCATATTCAATCGCCCATATTCCCGTACCAGTGCCCACATCGAGGACGTGCTCGGCTTCATAATTGGGGTCGTTAGGCGGCGCGAGCCCAAGTCTCCCATCGAACGTTCGGCGAAACAGTTCATGCTGCAGGTCTGAATCTTTTAGCCTCTGCCGATGACGTTCTGCATGGCATAGCCATACCTAGTCTTTCATTCTCTATGTCGTCGTTGGGAAGGCTGTATTCTGATGAAACTCGTGAGTGAACCCAGAGCCCAGCAGAACCTGCGCGGAACTACTCACTCCCATCTTTATAGGCATGATATGTCCTGCCGTTTTCCTTTCGATACTCTAAAATCGAGCTGCTCAAACTTTGTGTCGACGAAGCGGCATCCTGTAGACACAGGGCGGATCAGCTGATTTCTGGCGGCACACGAGCGGGAAAGGCCTCAATGGCGTACATCACCTATGGAAGAGTCCTGATCGTTGTCGGAATGCTAAATCAACTTGAGCTCGGTTCTCTCGACTGGGCGTGGAGGGCATTAAACTTGCCTCGTCAGGCGCTAGGGGCTGCTCCTCATCGACGGTCGCCATTGTGCTACTTTGAGTCGGTCTGGTGGAAGGTGATGGAGCTAAAAGCCCCCCTCCTCTTTACCAACCATCAAGGTTTAGTAAGCTCATGAAGCGAGCAGAGGCCCAATAGGGCCATGGGTACCCATGGGGATTACGTAGACGTCAACGGCCATCACCAATCATATCGCGATCGGCATAACGAACTCCAATTCAACAATACAACTACAGTACAAATATGACTGCATAGCTGAATATAATGCCTGCTGCTCCTCGATATCCTTCTCTATGCTTAGGCAAACGGTGACAAAAATTGGCTTACCCCAGGCGAACCAACCGGGGTCTCCAACGCAGCGCCTCGAGCGGCACAACCCAACCACTCTGGCTTCGTGCCGCCAAAGCTCGCCACCCCGGATCCTCTGTTGCCACTATTCATAGACTAGTGACGAGGCTAGAGACCGGATTTATTGCCCCTCAAGTCGGCGGACCGCGGATTCTCACAGACGAGGAAGAAGAAGCTACAGTCGCTTTCGTTATCTGGATGGAGAGGTCCGGGTTTCCTGCTTCCAAGCCTGAAGTCGAGGATGCCGCTACAACCCTTCGTCAACGCAGAGATCCTGATGCTGTACCCGTCAGCAAGATGTGGTACACTCGCTTCCGTGAGGATCATCCTGAGCTTGAGCAGGCCTTTCTCAAGGCAGCAGAACAGTCCCGTGAGTCCTGGGAAGCCGGCGGTCTTCATGATCTTAAACAGTGGTTTAATCAGCTTACGGAGACCATCCTGGAATATAATATTGGCGCCTCTGAATGCTGGAACACTGGCCAGGCCGGTATCAGGATCGGGATCCTCAAGGAAAGCTTCAAAGTCCTCGTCGTACGGACCCGGCGAAGAACGAGGAAGCAGGTCCTCTCCCCCTCCAACAGAGAGACCTGCACCGTCATCGGTACGGGCAGCGCAGCGGGCGATACGACGCCTCCGTGGCTCATCTTCAAGACATTTCCAACACTAGACTGGGCATATATAGAAGCTGACCCTGATATTCGCTTTGCCAAGTCCGACACAGCGTTCTCCAACGGCGAGATCACTCTCGAGTGGGTGATGCACTTTAACCGGTGTTCCTGGGCTAAGTCCTCTAAGGTACGGAGTCGAGGAGTGATATTTTAGGAGTGGTACGGCTGCGACGAGTTCCTGAGAGACCCTACACGTAAGCATGTTCAACATGACGTTCCTCCCTTCTCTCACGACCCCAGTGACATTATATGGCGCATCATCGTCTTTGACGGCTTCACGGGACATGGAGTCTTTGCCGTTAGAGAGTATTGTGCCAAGTTCAACATTATCACAGCTCCCTTGCCTCCTCACTCTACGCATGTGTTGCAACCTATGGATGTTGGAGTCTTTCAACCGATGAAGAATTCACATCAAAAGCATCTCGCTAGGTGGCTTCGAAAGGGAAATATCTCCTTCTCTCGCACTCACTTTGTCCGCGGCTTTCAGGCAAGTTACTTCTCTTCTTCTTTGTCGATATAGTTATCAAGTTAACCCGGAAAATAGGAAGTCTTTGAGGAAGGATTCACCGCACATAACATCATCTCAGGGTTCGAGAAGTCAGGCATCTATCCACTAAATCCAGAGCCGGCGATGGCATATCTTGCCAAAAAGCAGCTTCAGTCGAAGCAGGCTGTAGACCCGGCTTTCTCCTCGCTTCTCCCTGACGACGCTGCTTCCAGGCCGCTGCAGATACCGCCAAACGTCTCTCAGACCGCTACGGAGATGTCTTCAGTTCCCCAACGCGTGCCGGGCTTCGTCAGATACAGAATGTCGTCACAGAAGCTGTGATGCTAGAGTCTACAGTCAATGCTTATGTCGATGACCGACGGACCCGAATTGAGAAGCGATACAACGCCAAGAAGAGAGGGAAAAGAGCGAGACCAGCTGGTGATTCTATTCATAACATTAGTCTGCAGGAAATTTGAGATCAACAGGAAGAGCTTATTGCAGAAACGCGGCAGAAGGAGGAAAAGGCACAGGTCTGGACTGCTCGCAGTCTCGTGATACAGGAGATGAAGAAGATAAAGGAAGAATGGCGCCAGAATAAGGAGATCACCGTCGATGGAGTGAAAAAGAGGGCATTCTGGTCTCAGTGGCTAGAGCACACAGGGAAGGATGTTGAGTATTATTCTATGGAGACACAACGCTCTACTATGCATCAGATGCTTACCCAGAAGCCCGACAGCTTTATCATAGATACACAGCTACCAGCAGAAGCCAACGAAGCTATTCGTAACGCCAGTTATGCACCAAAACCCCTCAGCGCGATGGACTGGACCGCTCTCGCAGCAAGTGACGATAGCATCACTTTCCAACTGGACCGGGCCCCTGCCGACGAAGAAGAAGAGGAAGAGGAAGAGGAAGAAGAAGATGATGACGATGACCTCCCTCTATTTGAGCCTCCTCCGATGCGAATACCCTCATCGCCGCCGGTGACAGCCTCGTCGCCGAGGCTGCCGTCTTTGCCGCCCGAACCCCCCTCCACGCCGTGCCCAATACGCCCTCAACACCA